>BLKR01003757.1:0-132744 GCA_011170035.1 Teleogryllus occipitalis | reverse complement strand
GTTTATATAGAAAGTCGCTTTTGTTTCTTCGGCGGTCTAATTAGTGCTACCATTTGTTTTGACATTTTGAGATATAATATTTGAAGTGAAGATGATTATAATATTGTATACAATGTTATACTAATTATTGGATCAAGTTGCCATGATTACGCATATGTATATACCCTAGCTGGTGCTGGGTCGTGGATTCCTTATCATACTCTTTCACGAGTATGCTGTATTGAGCTAACTATAATTTTAAGTAGCATTCGTAACGTCTATAGAAACCTGTTAGTTAAACTTAATCTAGCTTAATGTGCGGCTCCAATTTTTTTAACGGTTGTAAAAATATTTCCATATTTATTAATTTGTCTTTTTAAATAGATAAGAAAAATGCGAAAATATCGCTAGGGTCGTACTGAAACGCATCGAATGACACCCAGTTTGCTGCGAACAGTGGACCAAAAGAGGTCTGTATTATAATTTCTTTTCAGGCTTCCCCACGATTCCATATGCCCCTCTATGCTATCCTCTTTTTTAAAACTAATAAAAATAATATTCTCGAAGGATACGAGTTAATAACGAGCTCCCCACCAGCAGATTGACACGCGTCGAATGACACCTCGTACGTGGCCCGAGACGGACGGGCAGACAGACGGACATACACACCTAGGTTACCGGATTTCTGTATGTAGGATGTTCAACAGAGTGGTAAAACCTGGCAATGACGATTCGCTGTCAGAACGCGGAAGAATCTAACAATCCCATTTATTGACGTGCGACCTACTTAAGAATGCTGTGTAGTATCTCCTGAGGCAACTCTTCGAGTCATAAACTACGTCATCTCTCATCAGCAGGCACATTCCGTTTTAACCACATTCTGCGAATCTCCAACAATAATACCAGACAATTGTGTTGGGTTAACGGCGTTCATCGTCTAACAGCTATTCATTTCATGCATGTTCAGCCATATATGTGAAGACATTTTGTCGATCGTCGCGTATTCTTAACAAAATCAAATGAACACTATTTGTATAGACTCCTTAGATTATGTAAAACTTAAAAGAAAAACGTTCAAACAAAACATCGTTGAATTTATCTTCACGCGGATTGTTTTACTATGATCCGAGAAAGAGCCTCTTCTAAATGCCGCGCAGCTCTGTCTAATACGGATAAGGAGGCGTCCTGATTCCTTGCAAAGCTGCTTAAAGGGGCGTTGGAGCTTAAGGCCGATCCCGTGGAGCTCATTAGGTATCTCAGAGGCCAGTTGGTCGCAACACTCTGCGTGGCCGAATCAGGTGGTTACTTGAGAGGGGTGTATCTTTCAGATTGTAGTTATTAAGATAAGCAAAAAGGAACGTAGGAGAAATATTTCATCAAAGCTTGTGGTCATGTGTCTATGTTGAGTTGTACAAGGTAATGAAATTACACTAATGGCGTGTCGGTCCTGAAAATGTGCCTAGAACCTTAAGTGGTGTTACAAATTCGACTAGAAATAAATTTTCTTTGAGCAATTTATGTTTCGTAGTTCAGTTATAATCTGATGCCTAGCTGACGGCTTTTCTGTGATAGATTTTGATGGATTTAATTTACCCACTCATATAAATTAAAATGAGAAGTATGAATATTTCTGTGTATAACATTTTCAGCAAAAAGGTGACGAAAATTTCTGTCTTCATGTTTCTACAGTTCTTGTTTCGGTTTATGGTCACACAAAGAATTTGATTTTATGTTCATTTTTGATTAATTGAATTTTTTTTACCTAATTAAGTTCCCAGGTGACGCGTCCGGAGGTGGTTAACCTGTCGGTCGGTCGCACATGATTTACTGTGTCTCCAACTCTCAGTGAACGCGGCCGGGCAAGTTCACGCTTTATTCGGCCTGCTAATTCGAATGAGTCACCTTTGGCGTGTAATTTAGGTTAGGCTTGTGCGAGGCCGGGCGACGTGCGGGGCGCGATCGCCGACCTGCGCGCGCGCGTCATCCGGGCGCAAAAGGCGCTGGGGCGGGCGCGGGCGGCGGGCGGCCCAAAAGGCAGCGTGCTCCGTTCCACCCTCCCACGACGCCCCGCCCCGCCCCGCCCCCTCACACCTCCGCCGGTCCCCCGCCCGGCTGCCCCCCGCCGAGCACGCCTTATGCAGCGGACATTGATGGCACTTGCCCGGCTCGGAGCGCAGCACTGATGTCTCGTGATCGTAGTTTGCGCGTGGCTTGAGTAATGTAAACGTCCAGCTTTTGTTATGGTAATAAAGCAGGCAATGGTAATTCGTAACTTTATTGAATAATTAAAATATAAGAAACTTCTTCGAAAAGTGATCTCACTCTAAAATGAAAGTTATAAATAAAAAGGCAATAGTCTTTAAATTATGTTCGGTATCAAAAATCGAATAAGTTGAAGGGAAAAATGCTTTGAGTTTTAAAGAATTAGTATTGCTGCGTTATAGTTGTATATCTTTATTTCGCATTTAAATATTATATTTGTATAAAATTAATGTTGCATACCTTTTGAATTAATAGAGTGGTCTTGAGAGAAACTGAATACTAAGTTATAATGCAACATATGACTTAAATGTTTATCTGAAATAATGTTCAATACTAAAATGTCAAATTTACGAAGAGTCATATTACGCCTTTTCACATTAAAGTCCTCCTTTCGATATGCTCACATACAAAACGTCTCTAATGCCATATGTACTAAATATAAAATGTCCATAATCATTGTAAGTATGGCCATTAATTAAATTGTCCTAAAAGTCAATAATGCTCTAAGAAAATTTAAATTCACAAAATGATGTATCTGTTTTTTGACTAAAGATAATTATTGTGCAGATCTGAATGATTAAATCGTGTTTATATTACAGAGAGTTTGTTCTTAAATACTAAATACAAATCTATTTTGTAATTGAGCATAATTCTGTTGTATTATTTTTATTATATGCTAAGTGATTAGTTTCTATTGGTTCGGGCGCGTAAACTGCTTAGGTAATTAGTACCGTAAGTGTAGTACATGTATCGCGGCAGGGGTTCGCGCTGTTCCTCTCCCGCTGGAACATGAGAAAGACAGCGTACCGGTTTTCTCTCTCCAGGTATCTCTCCACAGTGGGACAAGCTCTAAGCTCCGAAGTAGTCTCCTGAGATCCGTAGTGTAGTGCAAGTGTGTGGGCGTGTTAATAATTTATAGATAACAGAAGGAAGTACAATTATTACTTTACAGTGGTTCTTAAACGTAGAACACTGCATGGATGGGACCAATATTGAACATTTTGGCTGAATAGATTTGTTAAACACTGGACATTGTAAAACAAGACAATTTCTTGTTGGGAATTTGTAAATATTGAATTTTTCTCTTTGAACCCTTTCATAACGACAATATGTGTATTTGAATATTTTGGAGTGGTCGTTTTCAGTGCAAAAACTTTTTCTGTTCCATCAAATTCCTGGGAAGACTGAAAATGAAAATAAAGGAATGTGTTCTTATTCCTCCATTTTTGTTTCAAAGAAATCCTAAAACCAGTGTTTTCTTTTCTTTTGAACAGTTAATAAGTGACACTTGATAAATTGGATTTCCTAACAGAATTTGTGTGGTCTGTTTTATATTCCTTACCATAATCTTAACTCATTTGTCTTAAACGAGAAATAAATCCATAACCTTCACTTCTGCCTAGATAGACAACGGTCATCCTTCTCCAGCCTACCTACTCGAGGGACCTACCAAATGTGTTAGGTCATCGTCTCATTTACTTTCACAACCGGGAAATTATTCCGTGTCCGAGACTGCTGGTGGTCCGCTCATTTTCGGGCGTCCTAAGAGCGCGCCGTCGCGCTTATAATTCCGCGTGGACGCACCTGCGTGGACGCGCGCCCGCGGGCACCGCTCGCGCCTGCAGCGCCGCACCTGGGCCGAGCGCTGCGTGCACCCCCCAGCGGAGGAGCAGCCACGCGGGGCGCGCAGGGAACCGGTGCACTGTGGGAGAAATGCCCGAAATCATGGCCAAAAGCAAAATGAAGTGCAAACCCATAATAAAACATGTTTTCTTGGGGTTTGTGGGGGGTACCCGAATTCGAATTTGAAGTGACATTTTCAAATTTTAAAATAAGAGAGCCAATGAAACATGGAGCATTTAACATCTTAATTTAAGAGAAATTTCTTTCAAAATATTAATCTGTCTGGTATTCTCCTTCGGATGACATAATGAAGTTGATAAATGAGCAATAAACATTTATTCATTTTGTTATATTTTACAGCGTTCGACTTTCTACTTAATATTTTTCTTAAGTATATCTGTTAAGAGAGGTGTATAAATAAGAATAAAGAGAGAGTTAATATATATACATATACATACATACATACATACATACATATAAGAATAAATTAATATCGGTTAAGAGAGGCTCCCGTAGAGAGCATTGTGTGAAGCAAATTGAGATAATTCATAACTTACAAAGATAGTTCACACCTTGAGGAATAATATTGATTTCCTCAGATGTCATTGTAAGCTCATTAGTTATGGCCTAAGTTTGTGATGAGTGTTCGATTCAATAGAGGATTCGAGAGCAACTATCCTTTAGACCGAAATAGACAACTTCAAAATAGTTTGAAAAACGTAGCCAATAATCTAATTTTTTTTAATTAATGGGATTCAGTACATGTTTTATCTTTCAAATGGTAATATTTTACGCAATACATACTTTCTTGATTCAAGTATGTGTGCAGAAATTCAGAATTTAGACTTTCGGCCAGGTTTTCGGACGGTTAGTCCTCTGTGTGGCGCATTTTTAGGGTCGGCGCCGCTCTCAAAACGAAATAAAAACAAACAAAAACGAAACAAAAATGGTAATTTCGGTATCCTTTGTGGTAGACCACTCCTTTAGGCAACCATGGGGTAGAGATGAAAGGAGCCTTGCGTTAGTTCCCTAAGAACCAGGTCTCCCATGTCGAGTTTTTGGAGATCAGAGAGGTTCGCTGTAGATATTTGCGGAGTTGCCCGGTTTATCCTACTTCATTTTCATCATCATTTCATCACTCATCATTAATATCATCACCCTCTATTTCTCAAGCTCGTCTCTCATTTACCATTTTTTACTATCATAGTTTACCATTTTCGAATACTTTAGCCCAAGTTAACAGCTCTTAACACCCACAAAGGGTATTATTGAAACATGCAATTGCTACTAATACATTTGCGGGTTCCTCGTGTATACGATCAGTTGGGAGGCATCCCCCTCCTCGTCAAAACGAGAAAGGGCAGACATGCAAACCCAGATGGGATTTGTACTGGAGGCGTACTGAGACACCACAATCTTGTGATGGGATAATAAATTAAAATGAAACAAAATTTTCATTCCCATTGGAAAATTGCCTTCTCTCTCCCTCAACTACGAATTCAATGAAAACATTGGAATCTGCTGTATCGTCTGATGCCAACATGTTAGTTCCCGTCACCGCCAGCATAACTGGTCCCTCGATTTCTTTCCTTGAGGGCTAAACGTCTTAAGTCCCCTTTTGTTTACTTTGTGTATGCGTTGTTGCGGGCGTCAGATTCAAATGGGGCCTCGTGGAGTACGTAGTGTTTTTGCGAAGAACTTGAGCGAATATGCATAAATGGAGCAATCAAATGAGCATAATTAAGTAGGTAACAAATTTTTTCGAGTGAGCCTGTCTGAAGGGCGGAAGATCTTAGAGCATTTATGCCCAGGTGCGCGTTACATCAGGGCGCTGGGTTCCAATTCCATGTAAGGCACGGGCGTGGAGCGTAGTGGTATTGTGGGACAGACCTATTCAATGATCATCCTACACCAGGGGTCTCCGAACTTTGATCTTCTGGGGCACGGGTAGAAAGTTTTAAAGAGCCTCAAGGGCCAACAATTAAATTTCATTGTAGGAGATAATTTATTACCTATTTGTTAAATTAAAGTTTGATTAAAGAACGAGAAAACAGTTACTAATTAACAAATTAATTCTTAAAACATATATGGACATATGAGTACACAATTCTGGACATAATATTTGTAACAATTGATACTCTTTGAAAGCTACAATTTTATAATTTCAAAATTTAGTTACAGTCACTTCTTTTCTAAAACACAGAAATGATAAATATTTTTAAAAATTTCTTAACGAGAGAAATTAAATAATTTTTTAGACTAGCAATAGATTAATTGTCTCAATTTTTGTTTCATCCACAATTAAAATGTCTCTCGTATATGGATCAATAAGCGTGTAACAATACGAAACGAGATTCTTATTTCTTGCAATAAAATATTACAGCCTGTATCACGATTAAATTGAATTAGAATATACTTTGGGTTGGCAGGCCACCTACAATACTGCAAAGGGCCGGATGTGGCCCGCGGACCGTAGTTTGGAGACCCCTGCTCTAAACCCATTGTAAATATGTATTCCTTGTCAAAACTGTCAACTAGAGACTGACGGATCCGGGCAGAGATGTACCTCCGAGGGCGGAGGAGGGTGATGGGGACAATCCGAAATATAATGGCATAAACACGAGAATGGAAACAGTTAATGATTGGTTGATTAATTAGTGATTCCGGGCGCGTCAACTGCTTAGGTCATTAGTCTCGTAAGTATAGTGCATGTTTTATCGCGGGACATGGCGGTCATCATACCCCGCTGGATTATGAGATCCGCCGGCGACCAGCAAGTCTACTTACGGGATTTTCACAACCAGTATTTCCCACCAGCGGGGCACCACTCCAGCCGGCACAAGCTCCCGACTGGTCTCTACGCATGTACTGTAGTGATGTGCGTGTACCTAAGGGACGGGAATAGGACAAGGACAAGGAATAGGAAGGAAAGTTGGCACGCGGTCCGTGGCCCGTTTGTTAGGGTACTGGTCCAGCATTCGCCTGATGTCGATCGGAAAAAACACGGAAAACTACCGCTCACAGCAGCCAGTCTCTAGAATTCTCCTCCAGGCGGCGGCTGAACTCGACCTAGCCATGTAACTAGAACATCCTGCCACCGTCAGGACTGAAAGCTTGTTATCTCCTGGTCAGAGGCACTGCAGTGACATCAATTGATGTCCTGTGCGTGAATGGCAAGAGATTTGTGATGTAGAAAGAGGCCTCTGAGAGGGCCTTAATGCCTAAAAGTCGATCTGATCAAAAATTACTTTAGTAGTAGTTACGCGAGGGGATTGAGTCGAGATTTACGATTCCTTTTGGTGTACAAACATTCATTGGAGACAAGGTGGTTAATGTTTAACATTAAGGCCAAAAACCGGAGCTTCGGTGTCGACTTCGAAAAGCACAACCGAAGCGACCCTTAATTAGCTGTATCAAATTGTCGATTGTTTTGCTAAGCTAACTACCAACTAGTTTAACAGTACGATTTTTTGAACCACCACCCATTATACAGTGCATTTCAGTGTTTCATTTACCCACTTGCTTATGTTTGTAAAATAAAGAAAGAAAAAATAAAGAGATAAAAAGAAAAAAGGGCCAACCTGGATGGCCGAGGTGGCTAAGATCGTGCACCGACTCAGCGCTTCGGTCCGAAGGGTTGCGGGTTCGAGTCCCGCCTTGGGCATGGTTCTTTGTCCCTGGACTTTGTATGTGTTGTCGCGGAGGGCCTCGCGTTCTGCTGACCCCAGATCAGAGGAGCCCGCAAGTGTGTTGGTCTAGTGTATGGTCGAATATGCGTCCCATCGGGACGTAAAGAGTAACCGGCTGTTGGCTGGATAAAAGCCCTAGAAAAGAAAAAAAAATTCGCGTGCGCCACCAGCTGTAGCTACGCCGCGGGCGGTGGTGCGTGCGCGCAGGCGCGTGGGGCGCCGTGCGGCGCTGATGCGATCTCTATTCCCGACGCGCGCATCACACCGTGGCCCGGGAAGGCCGGCGGGCGCACGGACGGACGGACGGACGGACGGACGGGTGGACGGGCTGCTCGCTCGCGCATCGCTCGGTGCCGTCAGCGGACGCACCCGCCTCCTCCTCCTCCTCCTGTAATTTGTGGACGCGCGCCTCCAAACACTTGACCGGCTATTTGGCGCTGTCGTGGCCCCCGGCGTTGGTGGCCGAAAGTGTGGGATGTGGAATTACTACGACTTAGTTTGCGGATGCGTCCGAAGCAGTGTCACGGAAGTCTTGGTAAATTGAAAGGCTCATTTCAAAACTATTCACGTTGTGGAAATCCATGAGTTGGGGTTCAGTGGACAATACATTTCTGTAATAACGTACAGGGAAGCAGTAATAAAGCGGAAGAGTTTTGCGAAGTTAGGGGTGTCTCGAACAATAACTGCCCACGATACACACGCAAATAGAATGGTGTCTCTGAGCCTATAAATGATTCTATAATCAACTGGAATTGTTCAAGACTGTATAGTATATCTTCAAAAATATACTGCAGGCGTGCGCAGACTCTATGATGTGCATGTGAGAATGCACTGAGGTGTGACATTTTCTGTGTTGGTTGTTCCAGAATATGTTCACATGACCCGGATTATAAGTGTGTGGTACAGCAAATTCGTAAACAATAAAACCATTCTTCGGATGTAAAATAATTCTTTTTATAGTTTAAATATCGATTTCCATAGTTCATTAAGATATTTGGGAGTGTGTACGTAAATATGTGTAGATGTAACACCTGACGAACTTGTAACGTTTCCAAGGCTAAGTCCTGTTTATTAAATCCCATATTATTCAAGTAGTCAAGAAATCTGCAATAGTTTTAATTTCTACCGTGAAACTGGGCTCACTCCTGACTCAGTGTTAAGAGTGAATTTAAGCTGCAAAGACACCGATATAATACTCTTTATTTGAAAGTAAAATGAATATTTCCCAGCATTTGTGTTGAAAAGAAGTGTTCTTAAAACATTTATTTAAAATCGGATGTTCGACGCACGTAGATTAGGGAAGTTCGACTCACATAGGTTACAATACATATTTACAGTAATAACATTACAAAACATAATTCTCGTTTTGTGTACCTTTTGCCGTACTTAACTACCGATCTTGTTAGCTCACACCCATCGTTACTTTTGTCTGTTCAACGACTCTTACCAGGGGGTCTTGAGATTCGAATCTGGTGTGGTGTATTTTCGACACTATCCAGATAGCTAGGTCAAATTCAACCGCTGAATGGAGAATTCTAACGGCTGGCTGCTTTGGTCAGAATTTTTCTGTGATTCCTCCAATCAATAACAGGTGAATACCGGAACAATACCCATGCAAACAATTACGCGCGAATACCTAAACAATGAACCATGGACCGCGCTCGTTCTTTCCTCCTCCTTGTCCTATCGTCTCCACACACACGCACACACGCGCGCGCGCGCACACACACTCATCCATACTTACATGCCCTACACTACCAAATATGAAAGGAGGTCAGAATGGACCTTGACGTAGCTGGGGCAGTGCCTCGCTGAGGAAGCAGTTGACTTTTAGGTTGGTGCTGAATCTCACTGCCTAGAGGGCGGGGAATGTCGCCACCTCCCGCAGTAATGCTTTCACTACACTAACGCGACTTTTTAGCTTAATTTTAAAACTAATCCTCTGTTTACCCTAGGATATTTCAGAGGAATTAAATTTACAAAAATCCTCATATGTTCAATTATTCTTTAATTATATTAGGAACCAGCATCGTTCTTATGAGGTACATTGGTTCATATTGGTTTTTCAGGACTGCGAAGTGTTTGGAAACCAGAGATATAGTGCAGTGTAACTTGTATAAAACTAAGTCCGAAAACTGCACATCTCGAAATTAGCTTCATTATTTAATAAAATAAGAATTTTAATTTGAAAGGGAATGTTCTCGCTGGTGTGCTTCACCGTGGAGTTTACCACCTTACCAAAGGACAGCTCTTAGTGTGGCTGGTCACTGCTCGGGTATGCTCCCATCGCTTTGAAATAACGATGGGAAGTGGTGGCACTTCATCATCACTAAAACCCCTTTCCGACACTCTTCCAGAAGGATGGTTGACATATGGAAAGGAAATTAAATTAAATGCGAGTGGGAGAAACATCCTGGACTGCATCTCATATCGGCTCTCATCCAGTTTTAGCACATCCTGCACATATACACACAGCGGACCAGCCATGCATCAAACGTTGTCTATGCAATATTTAATTTGCTACAGGCTACTTAATCAAAGAGTTTCGATAGAAAATAGAAAATCATTACAAAAAAGTGTATCTTCTCTCCGCCGTCTTCAGACGGCACTACTTTTCGATTTCGCAGCGTGGTGTAGAGCACCTGATATTGTGCATCATCAGGTTGCCGTTTCACAGGAGTGCAGATACCTGGGACGGTAATGGAGTAGCCAGTCGAGTGTGGGAGAGAGGGCGACTAACGGGACTAATTACCATAGCAGTTGACGTGCCCGGAAACATCAATCAACCGGACCTGACGTCATTGTGACCGCCGACCACAACCACGCCACCGCCGTACCATTTAACATGTTAACATTCATAACGTCTTAATTTAACTCCGTAACATCCATTAGATTAAAATAATAAAATGATACAAAAATAAACTCAACTATTTGTAAGGATGTGAAAGAACCTTAATCCAAACGCCATTTTCATGTCTTTTATAAAATGTCATGATGAACACCTCTTTCAACACTAGCTCTACTGGTACCATCACAACGTGCCTTCAAAACACCTAACAAGGAATCAAATTTTACCAATATGTATTGTAAAGTACTTATTGGCAAAGAATCGGAGAGACATAACCCATATAATATTGTCCAAAATGTGAGTACTTGTCTGGAATGTAGGTAATTAATGAATTGGAGCCAGCTTTCTATTCTTGGAAATCAGAAAATTCAATCTAGGATTCAAAAAATAATTATTTCAAAATGTTTCTCTCTAAAATTATCCACATCTTTCAAATAACAAAGTCTTAAATTCTTTGCGGAATGCAGAGAAATTATGTAAAATATACAAAATCGTATTCTAAATTTTGATTCATCTCAATAACGTATTAGTCAATATCTGATTCAGACTGCGGTTCCGCCGGATTCTTAGGTTGGGGTAACTGTCATAGTTGGGGGGGGGGGTGGAAAAATGTGTTTCCATGTTGAAATGCAGAATCTTACAGGCGTTCGACACGGAAGGATTTTTGCCCATCCATAGATTGGCCAGGTATTTGTGTCATACACTGTGTTTTATATGAATTTGGAGACAATGGTACGTAAAAAAATTGTTTTTATATCCTTCCCGTTATATAATGTTAAATTTATAGTTAATTTGTCACTTTGTTCTTAGGTTAATTTTTGACGTTGGCCTAATATGAGAATCTATATTCTTTTCATATTGTCGTATCTTATATAAATTGAACTCTTTGTTACTACGAGAGAGAAATCCTTCCTGTTTATTGAATTATTATTTGTTTTGCTTGAGGTGTCTCGAACTGTTGAGGACTTAAATGTTGCAACAACTATTTTTAACACATCATTCGTTGATATATTGTGTTAATTTAATGTGTTGATTCGTTTGAATTGAATTTTTATTTGTAATGTCTTATCATGTAAATTTTTAAATCCCAATCTTTTTTGTTGCGATGGGATTGTACAGTATTACATTTAGTCTACGTCTGTTTATTAGGCCTTCATTTATGTTATTCATAACATCACTCAGTTGAATGGACCCTAAATTAATACCTACTGGATCCTTTTCTGTGATTTATTCTTTCGACTCTATTATGACTTCCGAAAATTTCCCATGAGTCTCTCTCATCAAAAAGAAAACTTGGCTGTTGTCCCATTTTGACAACTTCATCAATTGGGATTTCTGCGAACGCGATGTGTGGCTACTTGTTCATTCAGAGAATCGTATTTCATTCCGTAATTATCCAGTACGTTGGAAGCCGTTAGCCCGTACCGCTTGGAGAGAAAGGAGAAGTACTCTTTACGACTCAAGGCTTTTTCTCCGGCTTTACGCATTACTCGTCAGCGCCTAACTGTGCATAACCCACTCGCCGTGGCGGTGGCTTCCGAACGGGACTCCGCTCTGGGAAGGCACGCATAAGGACGCGGCTCATCGCGTCGGCCGGCGGCGCCAGGCCAGGTGACAGGAAGCGGATTGGAGCCGCGCCCGTCGCCACGCCGCGCCGCGTAGTAGTAAAGTAGTAAAGGCTGCGCGATGCCCCTCAACGCCACTCACACGTAGTAGGTCTCTACCAGTAGGCCACACTTCAGCCTACAGCGGTGCACCGATAAACCGCCGCGAGTAAAAGAAAATTATTGTCGATTCCGGTTATAGTGAACTTGTCACTGGTCCCGTTTCACATATATTACAAATAAGCATAAGATTAAGTTATAATGATCCTGAACCTCGGGTATAGTGAACGTAGGAAATAAGTCCTGGAAATTAATTGGATTTCGTATGTTATTAGGCGAGTAAAAGGGCCTTCGGAGAGTGGGACGGTGTTCCAACAGTGCAAGAGGCATTGGAAGGTATCAAGACCGTACTTAAACACTTAGAGACAAAGCACAATGCAGAATCAAGTATGGAGAGAGCACGAACTCTCGAGAAGGATTTAGAAAAATGGCTAATGGAAAATGTATATCTTTATTAATAAAATAAATCATTGTGGAGAAAATCTATTTAATTTTGACATTATTGGATGTAGTGAACCTCTGGTGTGCTGAACCAAAACTATTAGTCCCTAGCACTATAACCGGAGTCGACTGAATGTTCATATTTTTGTGTAATGATTTTTTGTTGTGTTTGTGATATAAAATCCAATATGAATAGTGACTCAGTACTTTTATCGTCGTGTGAGTGTTTTAATTTTATTTTATTCTATTTCAATTTTTATTAAAATTCAAAAAAATGGAGGTTAAGTCAGAATGTTTATTGTGCCACAGACCGGAACGCCTTGGAGAGTAGATAAAATATCGCCATCCATAGGAATAGTCGTGCGCACATCGGGGGGGGGGGGGGCAGGGAGTTCGTTACCTGCCGCAAATTTTAAAAGGCCGTACCCTTATGAAATAAACTTTTTATTTTCTTTAATATGTTAAGTCCATGATAAAATTACATATACAACGTATAGATAAAATTTAAAATTTACAGTGATAATGATAAACGGATAGACACATAAGTCTATGCATAAATATAATTACTTTATCTGTGGTTACTATGGTGAATATTATTTGTTAATTGTATAGGATATTAAATTTAAACAATTTTGGAGTTTTATTTATTTGTTAACACAACGCTTGTTGTGCTGTAGTCAGTAACTCGTTGACTCGCTATTTTGCAGTAATTAAAATTAAATTTAATATTAATAAAGTTTTATTTGTTGTAAAGAATAAAACATAAATGCCAAGATACAAAATATTGCTTTTGGACTGTACTTTATATTTTCGATTTCTTTCAATTTTACTTTTGAATGGTATTTCTTGAAATTGTTTATGGACATTTGCAATTTGCGACTATGAAATCAACGAGTTAATGTTAGTTTCAAAAAAACAAAACTGACTCGAAACTCAAAACACACCTTACAGTGAGAGGATTTTCACATGTCTTAATGCTCAGCGAAAGACGATGACAAATATGCGAAACTACTCCGAAAAGTCGCAGTCGATTCCTTCTACAACCGCCTCAAAATACATTTCAAAAACAGACTGAGAATAATTGCTAGACAAGTAAAATGTGACGAAAAAAAGTTTTTTGATAAGGGAGGAGGGAGAGGCAGAATCGTACCTTGGTTTTGGCTGTGCGCATCCCTATATTTGTAGGTGCTTATCAAATTGTGATCGGGTCTTTTATAGACTTATTAATTTATGCATATTATTAATGTTGCCAGGAGGTAAAAAAGAGCCAATTTAGAATAAATAGGGGAATATTAGAACAAATTGTTGATTTAAATTAGTAATTTCAATATCTTTTGATTTTATTCAATGTTTGACATCAATTGAATTTAATTATCGCCACCTTGCCGGTCACGTATACTTAATGCTTTACACCCTGAAGAAGCCTACGATTTCAAAACACTTTTTCAGTGGTAATTTTTGATAATTTTATGTGGTATTTTCATGCGTAAAAGAGAAGATTGATGCATTGGCACTGTAACCATACAAAACTCACTTTTTGGAGGGGGCAGAGTTGTATTTTAATTTTGTGTTTCTGTATTAGTTTGTTATTGTATATAGAATATGAACATTTTAAAAAAATCAACCTGGGCTACATAATGTAATGTAATCAACGTAATACAGTGCAACAAAGTGCAGTCAGTATGTATTTCATGGAGTCATCTGATGTTGTGGCTTATAAGAATTACGTTTTCGAAATTTATCGACACAGTATTCTCTTACGTACCTGGCAATAGGAAAGTACATTTAATTTCAAAGAGAAAGTTGGAAGTCAAATCTCAAAACGATACTCTTGTAAACTATTGGTTTGGAGCCATGATACATTAGTCACACTGTTCAGGGTTTGGCAAGTCTGCTGCGGCAAGCGGGTTGCAGCTCTCTGCATTAACAAGGCGCCATTAACGATTGATGTATTAACGAACATCTGATGTGCACTGCGCATTAGACATAGCTGAAGAACAGCTGAATAACGTAATTCTCAGGAACATGCTTCTAAGCGCTTGGTGTGAAAAAGATTGGCCTTCCCCTCCAATCCAAAATTTAACAAGCCCGGGGCCTCCTCAGAAGCATTCAACTTCCAAACAAAAACATTTATTTTACAATACCGCAGATGTTCGCTTCTTCCACTTAAAATTGCCGAACTTAAATAAAAATCTGTGTCCTTGAGAAGATGGCAAATATGTTTAAGAAGTTGACAAAATAAATTTACTTTGGACCCCCCCCCCTACACGCAAAATCAAGGTAAAGCAATAAAAATATTAAAAATTCACACTCGTTACTATTTCCATTTAAAATAGTGTAAATAATGGTGTAATCAACGGGCCCTGCAATATTTTCGCGGTCTACACCCCACCTGTGAGAATGGTGCAATGTTCCTCCCAAGTGCTGGAAATAAAATTTCATTCAGGAAACGTCTCATGACTTTCTATTCATACCCACGATACAAGACCTATCTTCACGTTTCTGTTTACCACGCATCGTGGCATTCATTCATTTCCTTTTGTTTCTCTTGTAATGACGAGTGAGTGACAGTCCAGTTTTAAAGAAATGAGACCCGTCCCTGAAGAAAAGGAAAAACAAGCTGAATGATGTCACAACTGGCGTCCTATCTTGTATTTTTTGTGCCTTTTAAAAGTATTTTTAGCCTATAATGAAATGAAAATTTCGAAAAATTAGTGGTAATACTTGAAAGAATTCTTAAGTTAAACTGTGCAATTAGAAACAATTTACGATTCAAGGTCGTATGTATCAAACCCTGTGTGGTCTAAAACACCGCAGTCTTTGCTTCATCAGGGGCACAAGTCACCTGGGCACCTTGGCCTTTGCGGATCTTTTCATCACCCCCCGCCGACGCGCAAGACGCCGACGGGCTCATATCGGGATTCAGCCGGAACCCAATTTGTCCTCATGGCAACCTCCCCATACAATGCCTGGGTAAGGGCCGCCCTACTCAGAGCTCCTAGCTTTCCACGCTAGTACCGGAGTCAAAACAATGCGCCGGGAACAAGTTCCCTCCTCTTTGCCCAGAGTATCGCGCCACCGCCACGACGAATCCCAACGAGAGCCCAACTGGGGGCCACCTGAACTAAGGTCCAGGCGGCTCGGAGCCCCCATCCCGTGTCCCCAATGCTTACTGCCAGCTATCGACGTGGGTAACTCCGGAACCTGGGCAACCTGATGGGTGATATCTAGTTTCCCGCCGGACTTTAAAGTGGGATCAGGAGTACTCCGAAAAGCATCCTTCGCCCAATCCTGCCCAAAGGTCGACGCCCCATAGGTCCAACTGGTGGGTAGCCGAACGAACCCGACTTAGCATCGCCTTCTTATTGCCTGCACCTTCAAGCTAATGCCGTGAGTGGTGCCGTGAGACTCGGTCCGGATGGTCGTCTACGACACTCCACCAGAGACCACGACAACCTACGCCAAGATGATCCCCCCTCTGTGGGGTCAAGGTCGTAAGTGGCCGTATTTGTCTTAACAGTGTTTTGCCCAGGTGGCATTTTTCGTGAAACTAAAATTGGATTGATTTTCTGCATGAGCCATGCTTATTTGTTATTTATTATTGATAATAATTCAATCTGAATCATAATTGCACTAACTACATTATTTTATAAGACTATCATAACATATAAATTCTAATGAGTTAGTAGTGTAATTCACGTTTAAAATAAATATTTAATACGTGCTGGACCTCTGCGAGTATTCCCCATATTGTAAATCATTATTTTTAGAAAGAAAATAGCGTCCTACATTCGTTCGGACCTTCCCTTGAGCCGCATTACAATATAGTAAGTTTGCTATTTGGCGTGAACAAATATTCTACGAATAATATTGCTAAGCTTTGATATTAAATTTCACAGACAATCTTATAGCCACTTCAAGTTTATCATAGAATAATATTTGTCTATATTCTTTCAATATAATTTTACATAAATTTCGACTTCGACTTCGACTAGATTTAGACCATCCACTTACGAAGTAGGAGTCCCCAGAAGCGATAAAAGGTTCCCAAAATGTGATAAACGGTTCAAAAAGGGCTCATTTTGTAGAATACTGCCGGAGAAAAAAACTCGGGCCTCACTTCTTCACCCGAAACTCGGTATCCCCACAAAACTCGTGTCCCTTTAGGGAAATGGAAACCTGGCTTCAAGCTAGGATCTTGGGCGCATCGATTGTGAGTTATGCACGATTGAAATGTGTATTGCAGTAATGTGTTCCCTGTTCATAATCAGCAAATTTCTAGAGTTTTGTCTCAAATCGTTTGATGCAGGACTGGAGAATAAGTCCTTTTCCAGCAACAGCACAATTACAGTTTTTATGTGGATGGTTTATTGTAAATTGTGAAAAACCGCCATGTGCCCTTAGCTTATATATAGAGCCAGGATTGTAGTAATTGTTTATGTGAAATTTGCTTATTTGTTTAATCAACAAGTTGTAAATGCTTGGCCTTGTTCATGTTTAGACCCAATGGTGAAGATTTTCCAAAACGAAGGCAAATAATTAATCCATTGACCAAACACCATGCACCAGCCTTTCCTATAAAGAGGATAGTTATAAAAGAATAAAAATAATTAAAAATATAATTTTGAAGAACGTATTTCATTATCATTAAGAAAGAAATCTTCAGCAATGTACAGTAGTTGCAGCAGGGAGTGAAAATATTGAATTTTTGCAATACTCGAAATTATAGATGTTTAATCGAACTTTCAATATTATTATGAACGTCTCCTTAGATACATACTAGCAGGCAGGCTGAGAGACAGCCAGACGTTTTGCCATAATCACTTTATCTTTATAAAGGATCAAGGAAACTTGAATTCTGATTACACTACGTCTTCGAGAAAGTAATTTTCTACCTATTGGAACAAGAAGAATTCATTATTTCAGTATTAGGGGGTCACAAAAACTGTATCGAAAAATCGACACATTTTCCAACAGTATTATGTAACTTTCTCAATAGAATCAGTATTATTCGAATATGTGTATATATATATATATATATATATATATATATATATATATATATATATATATATATATTCTAATAGAATATTGTCTTTGGCTGTACGATCAAGCACCTTGCCGAGCTTTAGGCGGAGCATGTGTGTTGTCAATGTCTTGAATTCGTTCGGTTTGCTGAAGCTGTGACTCTGGAAGACGCGGGATTCCTGTTCTCTGATCCCCATTCATAAATCCCGTGCAACGTGGCACAGGAAGCAGGAGCCCCTCCAGGAATGTCTCACTCAGCGAGTGCCCGGTCGCGAGTTACGCAATGCCGCCGCTCGCAGCGTGCAAGGCGTCCGTCGTGTGTTCTCACGGCGACAGTCAGCTGACGCTGCAGCGCCGCGACGCGCCCCGCGCCGCCGCCGCCGCCGCCGTGCCAACAGCGGCGGACTTAAAGCTGCTCTCTCACTCGCGGCGCAAGCGCATCGCGGCTGGACCTGCCACAAGATACGCGGCGCGAGGGGATGCAATCTACCGGACGCGCCACGCCTTTTGTTTTCAGTTCACTGAAGATTCTAATGGATCAGTGAAAATTGATTTATTTTTCTAGCTGATTGGATTGTATTGACCTTGTAAGGAAGATGCATTTCTTACAGTGTATTTTTAAATATTATTTTCCCCATAGTCTTGCGCAGTTTGAAACAAGAGGGAGGGGGCAACTAAATTTCTGGGCGCATTTTTCCATTAACCTTTTTTTTCTTTTTGCTGTGGCATATTTTAATAGAAAATAAATAAGATATACTACAAGGATATTATTACTTTAATTAAACAGTTAATACTAGATTTTATGTTAGACCATTACAGTGTTGCCGTTAGGATTGGAAGGCTTCCGAAATGTCGTGTACCTATTCTCCGAATTGTCAGCCAAAAAGGGGAAAATTAGGAATTTATCTGAATTACGGAAATTAAATGCTCTATTATTTAGTGCTACCTGGCTCCGTTCAAAATTTTCAGAGAAACCAGACCTCCTGTCACCCCCCCTATTTACGCCTTTGCTTTTCCCTCTTGCGCATATATTTTTACAATTGTACTTTTTTTCTGAGAACATGATTTCGCACAGAAAATATTGTGTCAGTCGTAAAATAATATGTAATTTTATGCAGAAACATTTTAATACTAGCCGAGTTAATCGAATACTCTCCGTTAGGTTTAATATGTACGATACAATTATGATTTCATGAAACAATGCAGGACAAAGAGACATTGACACAGTATTTTATTGGAATTATTGTAAAAATTCCTGGCAGGAAAAGAAAGAAAAATCAAAGCAGCTAATGTGACATTTAAGATTTTGAGAATCTTGACGCACATAATGTCTTATCGTATAATCTGAGTTAGTTGTGGAAAACAGTTTCACAAACTCACGACTTCTGTTATTTGTGAGTTTATCTGATTCTACGTAGATATACTACGAAACATGTATTCCAGATGGTTCTTCTGAAGTGGAATTTCCCCTCGAGATGCTCCAGCCGAGCCCAACCGCTGCGCCCACAACACTTCGGAGGCCTGCCTTCAGTAACGCTCTGTATAATTGCTGACACAAACGCTGGAGGAGGATGTTTCGCGACCTCTTACTCACGTTCTGGGAAGGTCATTCGCTTTCCTGTGCTCTTCTTCCAGGACCTCAAGCGGCCTGATGAAAGAGAACAATAGCCAGAGACTATGGTGCGTTAACTGGAATTCCCTTACCAGAAACCTGGAGCTCAAAGTGTGGATGACGGCTTTCGTTATTCACTACGTTTCTGGCTTGTTAGGTTAAGTATTTAGGTTGTGAAAATATTAATACATTTGTTCTCTGATAATGTATAAGTAGATGTGAATGAAAATAGGAGTTGGAAATAAGAAATAGCGGAAACAAATAGTGGTAATCGTGTCTCAAAATAGTTTCCTGTTAAAAGTGACGTAGAGTGTCAATATTGCATTCCTCGGACTTAGAACCAGTCACGCATCACCACTTGTTCCCAAATCAAATAGTTCCTGGAATTGGTGCTTGTTTCAGTGTCAGTATTGACATTCACATGCGTGAGGTGCTTCCCGAGAACCGTTAAGTTGTGGAGTTTGCGAAATCTTAGTATTTGTTCGCAAGGTCGATTCTTCTTCCCCAGCGAATGTCATTATTATCCAATTCTGCTAACGATTGAATTATTGCAGCTGATTTTTTATTTAAATACTTTTATTTAAAAGTATTGCCGCACCAACCTCCCAGGTTTATTAACGATCCTATTGATTGTTACATAAACAATTACCAAATTGTTTGGTCATTTAACTATCACACATATTTAACAGGTACAAGAATTGTCAGAAATAATGAGTCAGCAGAGAAGTTCATTTACATTTAGTGTTCTGTTATTATGATACAAATAAACAATTGTATAGTTATAAGCAATTATTTAAACATTTATAATATTATTCAATTACAATACGATTCAAGTATTGAATTACATAATAATTCACATGAGAGTACAAAAACAAATTACATTTTTTTATATAATGAAGAGGCAAAAATTGTTGTTTTGCATAGTTGTTGCAACGAGTAATAGATCTAAACCATTTGAGTAAATGATCTCTTATGTTGCATTTTACAATTTTAAATGGAGTTGAATTAATTGATCTCTTTTAAGTACTTATGCTTAAGTATTTAACTCTCGTATAAATTGTAGCAGTTACAATTGCAGCAATTGCCAGTAATGATGAGTTGGCGGAAAAATAAATCATTTACATTTAAAGTCTTCTATTACGATACAAATAAACAATTGTATAATTACAGAGGGAAAGATATGTTTAAATTACATACAGAAATACTTATTTTCGAGGGATAGCTTCACAACAACTAGTACTTTCATATTACTTGTTATTTGTACTTCATCCCTGACTATCGATTCGTTCACAGAAATGACAACTCCTCCACTAGCATTTACACACATTAATGTATTTTTATAATAAGCTCTTGTATTCTTTGATCTTATAATAAAAAAAATGAAAACTCAAAATATCAAAATTGTGGTCACTCTGAAGCTTCTGTAAAAACTCATATCTAATGCTTAGACCATTCACATTCCATTTGAAAATTTTTATCTTCATTGCTGCAATCTTCACTGGATGAGTCTTCATTCTCTGAAAGCGGCCGTGAAGATTCGGAAACCAAGAATTCTTCTATTTGTTTCATTATTCGGGTAAAGTGGGATTTAATTCATCTATCTTCAAGTGATGCATAGAGTTCTCTTATTAGCTCAATTAATTTCTCCGTTTCTCTTGTGTAATTTTGTAAAATTTGAAATGCGTTATTTGATGTCCTTCCCTTTTACATTATAAACATTTTATATTGTCAGCAGAGAGATAAATCTAATTCCTTTCCCCTTTGAATTCAACAAGAATAGAATCCGGTATTTTACTTACAGATTCATCAGCCATGTACAATTGCCTTCGAAAGCTTAATATATGCGTAAAATTTTCTTTTGCGAAGCTGACACGAAGACATGACACTGAAAAACTTATAATATTTAGCTTGTCGGGCTCTTGTTCTATAACTGAATTTGGAATCACTGAGTACACATTAGACAAAACTATACGTCTCTGTTTGTTAACATAAGGCCTCATATTCTGTTGACTGTCGTCAATGTGTATTGTCTTGTATTTCTCAGTGATATCTTCTACTAACTTCTTGCTCGTAAGAAATACTCCTTAACATACTCAATTGTTCGAAAACATTGACGCATACATAATATGCCTATGTTGAACGAGAGGTGCTAGCGCTTCAGCATACCTTTCTAGAGAAGCACTGTAACTTTTACCAGTAATAATAATTCCTTAGTCTTTGTGAAGGTATATTGTATATTGAACAACTTTGTTATAACTTGGGCGATTTGGAACGGGCTGGCTCTTGTAGTCAGAGGTCATCCCGGCAGTTGACGCTTCGTTGAATTGCATTTTTACATACTATTCCTCGCCGGGGAATTTGAAGGAAAATAAATTCTATAAGTTGCGTTTGTTAACTGAAAACTATTCACCAGAATATGCGTTCACTTTGAACACACTATCCAAGTAACCCTGGCAGCTGATTTTATTATATTATTTATTAATGATTGTTATACAATGGATGGGATAACTAAGCAATGTATTTTTTCATGAACGATTCAATTCTCTTGATTATTTAATCGAGGCAATAAAAATAATTTATGTACTTTTGGGATTTGGCACCATTAATTATTTTCCCTCGATCCCATTGATTTTATACTTGGAGATACAGATTTTTTACTCTTCGTTTCAAATATGCAGGGAATATTACTTCAGTACGGAGAATGCCGAGGAAAAGCGAATGATTTTGTGATTAGGGAACATCATATGATTCTATGAGATCATTTCAGATGACATTCGATAGCGACTATGAAAAACGGCTGCCGTTCCATCGCAAATCATTTCGTAAGATATTGGAAGCTCGCACATGTTACATTTACAATCTTATCTCGTTTATTTCCACTTTATGTTGGTCATTACATCAATGTTGAGATTGCAATGTGCAACACAATGCTACTTTATCTGCGCATTTCATTCCCTGCAGAATCATAATGATTGTGGTCAAATATTGTATTGAAAATATTAGTTATATTTTATTTAAAAATCACAAAAAGATTGACTTGAATATCTTAATGTAAAACAATAAATAGGAGAAATAGCTCAATTAAAATTCTAGTCTGAAGCATAGAAGAAGGAAAAATACAAATGTTGAATATCACATATTTACTTTAAAAAGTTAAAATACGTATAAATGCAAATAAATGCATGTGAAAATTTCTGTCCCGACCCATGAACTCTGCGGTAACCTTACATTTATTTATTGTTCAAAGAAGATGAGAATATCTTAGTACGTATTATCTGTCTGATCGAAGTACAAATAAAAATTTAAAAGGTATGTAATTATTTGACAGGAGATGTTAAAATCTACGAGAACATTCTTTACAATTTATTAAGAAGGTTTTTGTTACAATTTTAATTAAATATCTTGTTTATATTTTCGTGTTTTACCAATTTTTCTCCGCTGTATTTTCGAGCTGAATTCTTTGATTTTATTATTATTATTATTATTTGCAAAAAGTATTTGATATCCCAGAAGTCTTAATCCAACAATTCTTTGTTAGCGCACAGGCTCTTTGAAGTGAATATATTCTTATTTGAATATCCCTTTCATTACGATTTACCTTTATCATTCTAAAAAGATGTTTAGGAGCAGCTTTCCTCTATTTATTTACTGTTTATTTCTCATCTACAACTCTCATTTTCGTAGAGAATCACTCTGCTTTCGTAAGCAACTTACAGAACACGCTTTTTACGAGAATTATTTCACTGTTTTGAAGCAAAGAGACAAAAAGAGAATAGGAAATTGCAGCACAAATATGTTTAGCACAAGGGCAGATGCAGGCAAAAAAAGAGAAAAGCGCTGGGTCATTGCTCGTCATTGTGGTGCCTAAGCCGATAAAGCGGCCGCCGCCGCAGCGACCGCGGGAGGATGCGCCCGCCGCGCCGGCACTTCAAACGCCGCGCCGCGACCGCAACGCCTCCCGTGGACACGCTCGCGCTGTTAGTCAGGCGCCTTCGCGGAGCTCTTGCGTCAGGCGGGGCGAGCGACCCGCGCGACGCCCTGCGACGGCACTGCCCCCGCGCTCCTACTCTCTTCGCCTCCCCGGATCCTACTCGGGCGGATGTTCCTTCCTAGAACGACTGATCTCCCGGCATAGTGTAGTGCACGTAAGTGTAATTAAGGGGTGCATACGGGACAAGGAAGAGAAAGGAAATATCGCGCGCGCTCTGTGGCCCGTTTATGAAGATACTGCTCCAGCTTTCGTCTGGTATTGATCGGAGAAACCACTGGAAAATAGCCGATTAGAGCAGCCGGCCGCTAGAATTCTCCTCCAGACTGCGACTGAATTCGATCTGGTTGTGAAGCTAGTGTCGAAAATCCTGCTGCCGCCGTCGGGACCCGACCCTAGGACTTCGCGTTGCAGTGACATCAACCGGAAGCGGTAGCTCAGTGCATCAACTGACGTCACTGCAGCGCCTCTGACCTAGGTTCGAGTCCTGACGGCGGCAGGATTTTCGACACTAGCTTTTCAGCTAGGTCGAATTTAGTCGCTGTCTGGAGGAGAATTCTAGCGGCCGGCTGCTCTGATCGGTAGTTTTCCGTGGTTTCTCCGATCAACACCAGGCGAATGCCGGAGCAGTACCCTACCCAACGGGCCACGGATCGCGCGCGATCTGTCCTTCCTCTTCCTTGTCCTATCCTCTCCCCTTACACACACACACACACACACACACACACACACACACACACACACACACTAACATGCACCACACTATCACATATACCGGGAGACCGGTCGGGAGTTTGGAGCTTGTCCCGGCTGGGGTGGTGCCCCGCTGGTGGGAGAGTCCTGGTTAGGGGGGAAACCCCACTAGCCGACGGTAGGTCGGCGCCGTATCTCGCCATCCAGCGGGGGAAGATCACCGCCATCTCCCAAGAAAAAACATGCACTACACTAACGGGAATAATGACCAAAGCAGTTGACGCTCCCGAAAACACGAAAAAATCAATCAATCAATAAGAGACATCATATAATACTCTGAGCCACCTCTCCCGGTCGACTCGTTTGCCATCTGGTAGACTTGAGGGTGTACCTTTTTCTACGAACCCCGCGACATCACGCGGCTCCTGCACTCTTGCCACCAATTGCTCTGCCAGACACATGAGTGATTTTCTTCGGGGAGGGAGATTTGACAAGAGAAACAAAACCACCTTCCCTTACGCAGTTCAATCTGTATTAGCCCGAAGAATGCTCTTGAATTTTTGTTTCAGTTCCATTGATTTAGATTCAATGATTTGTGCTACTATGAGATACATAAATGAGGCAGGTAGCTATATGATAAATCGACTGGCAAGGACAAATTAAAACTTTTAATGGAAGGACTATCCCCCCGTGTATTCGCAATCTATCCTATTAGCTAAGAATATTAGAAGGACTATCCTATTAGCGTCTCCCCAGATCTCGTTCGTATCCATATCGGATCCGACTCGTATGCTGCCGAGACGTCCAACGAGTAGTATCCGTCTTTTTCAATGGAGATTTGAATCTGAAGATTTATCTGAACAGAATTTTGTTTTTTGTAAGATGATTTCCCAGATAGGTTTTACAATTTATGGCATACCCGTTTGAAAAGAGAAAATTCTAAAATCTTTTTAAAATGCTTCAAAAGCGAAACTCTTCAACCAGCTAGACAATCGTACATATGTTAACAGTGTACACCCATTTCATCATGAGGTGGGAGCTCCAGAAGTGGACGTCGCGATATTTTCTCATTCTCTCGCTTATACATGCTCATTGATAGTGATACGTGCTTATTTAATTTTCACGATAACTACGGAAAGTACATTTTATCTTCGAGAAGCTTGTAGTGATCCAGAGACTGTGAGAAGATTGTATAAAGATTTGTTTAAATTCTTGCCTCTTAAAATATAACAATAACTTTTCTTTTTCTGTATACGGTCAATTAACATTCCTGTCTTTCTGCACTTTTGCTTACGAAAAGAGTAAAGTAAACGATTTCATCTCCGTGACACTTATTCTGGCGTTGAGTTGTTGATACATTACAATCATCCAATCTAATTGTCTAACGGAGATTAAGGGAAAGTCACGTAATGTGTTATGGATAAGGACTTTTTTGTCAAGAATATTGTTATTTAATTAATCCTTTCAACTTAATGATATAAAATTCCCAATATAAATAAAACGTTAAGAAAAGTCGTCTGGTTTATACCATTTATAAGAAACTAATAACAGAAAACCCCATAAGGGTGCTACTATTGGAAGGGGACTTACTCTTCAGTCCTGCATCCCACAGATTTAAGACTAAAACTAGTAGTTCTACAACAGCACATACTTTTTCGACTTATGTACTTTTGAATTTTCTTAAGGTTCAAAGAGTTCAACAGAAATCGAACTTGTGATATTTCTATAAGCTTCCTTTGCTATATTCGAAGAAAAAATAAATACAAAATTGGAGCAATTTTTGAGAAAATTTTGAAAATGTTGTGGCTTGAAGTAGACTTTACAGTATCTTCAAGATCAAAATAGACATTTCAAATTCAAGGGGCCGCGACATCAACCAGATCTATCAGGGAGTAACAATGTCGGTGAAAATCCTACTTTCGGCTACAAGCGTTGTACACGGACGGACGAACCGGCGGACAGAGACGCACGGACGGACAGACGAACGGACCAATGCATAGACGAACAGACACTGGCCGGAACAGGACTGACAGGACAGAAACAGGCAGACAGTCAGTGAGACAGACAGACAGACAGAAGTTTTGCCATAAAGAAATTTTCTAGTATAAGCGACCCACAAAACGTGTAACCTTATTCTTACTACACAAAATATTAGAGGAAATTATTTACTTGGTTCAGGAACAAGCTATAGTTTCACTTTTTCGAGGGATCTGCATGAGTATTTCTGTCGATAAATCCGAGCATTGAGAGTTTTATGGGGATACGATTTATAGTGATGGGTGGAGAGGTGTTGGGGGAAATGACGAAGGACAGGTGAAAGATAGGAGGGTCACTTGTGGGGTAATGAATTTGTACAGGTGGGGTCCGAATTATATTTCTTTCGCAGCATTCGACAAGATGAGTCCTGTTTGAACTTTCGTTTACGTTTTTGGAAATTTACTTCTTTAGGGTGCTCCCACTCCATAGCATAGTAGTGAAATTAGTACAGAATCCCGAAATCAGTGTAAAATTAACTTGGAAAAAAATTTTACGATGAAATTAAAGGATATTTTTGATTTTTGTGCAATTGAATGTGAATCCTTAGCAATATTAGACTGGCTACTCTGGTACTTACTGTACCAGATCTAATTTGATGTAACGGACAGTTCAGGGC
The DNA here is from genome assembly GCA_011170035.1 of Teleogryllus occipitalis. Lineage (NCBI taxonomy): Eukaryota > Metazoa > Arthropoda > Insecta > Orthoptera > Gryllidae > Teleogryllus > Teleogryllus occipitalis. The sequence goes on along the minus strand of BLKR01003757.1, from coordinate 106,264 downwards.
TCGGCCATTTGAAGCAAGAGTCAAGAATGGAAAGATTTTCACATTTAAAACAATTAGCGGAGTTTTCGGGGTCGAAATAGCAATGCATTGTTTTTATAAGAAGAATTTACGTTAAGACTAAAATTAATGTTCCTAGAAAATAATTTCATACCTAATTATACGTGCAGACGTAACGTAATTATTCAGTAAGCTAGACTGTTTAGATCATTTGAAAAAATACGCGTTCAGTATATCATTGGTTTCAGCATTCACAGATTTAAGTATGTACTACCGTTATGTTAATTTTTCCAAATTCCCAAGGCTGGTTGATTTCTATCAAAAACCGTGTTTTCTCAAATATTTCCGCACGTGTTAGCATTCTATTTCCTGTGCTGTGTTTTTTCGCCTGTATTTTATTGATTTTTAATTAATTTGAATTAATTAATTTTGAATTAATTTGAAATTTTAATTAATTTGAATGAATTATATTGTAGTGTATTGATGGAAGTACATTAAAATAAGCTCTAAAACTAGAATCGATCCCTCCAGGAACGAGGTTTTGAGAGATAGTCATCTAAGGATGATCGATGTAGCGAAGACAAGTAATTGTTTTGAAATGGGATCTTTCGGCCTTCTTACTCTATTCATTCAGAGTGCGCAATTTTGTTTCCAAATTAGTGTCAACACGCTTGTAGCTTGATAATCATGTTTCTCATTAATTTATTTCATTTCATGAATTCCCACCAATGTCCACTCGAGCACGAGAAACTCATTTGTCTTATTAACAACAACTTTGAACAGAAAGGCTTGTAGTCAATTGCTTTTGTGTTTTCTCAGTCTAAGTGCTAAGGAATTAATAAAATAGAAATAATTTTGCACGTTGTGCTATCATAAAAGAGGTTATTAAAACATAAATAATGAATTATAATGTTGAAGGAAGATAGAGATTCATATTTACGAATCACACCAACAACCGAAGTAACACCGGCAATTCCTAACCATTTCTGTCATGAGTTTTTAGGTTATATCAATTGCATTATCTTCATCTAATCCTTAATTTTATCACTCTTAAACGACTCTACTATTCTTTTTCATTTTGCAACCACAACCTTCTTTATTTCATTGTGTGGCAATGCAGATCACTCACCTTGTCATCGTGGCCTTCATCCCTGCTTTCATCTCCCTGCCCCGCCCTCTCGCCGTCCCGCCCTCGCAGGTCGTCTCTTTTCCCTCCACGCGACCAACCAACCTCCCTGCTCCGCGGTCAACCACACGATGTACTCCACCCCGCCCCGCCGCGCCCCGCCCCGCCCGCCCCGCTCCGCCCCAACCCGTCGCGCCGCGCCGCGTCACGCCGGCTGGCTCGCGTTTTCCTCCTCCCCTCGCGCGCTTATTTCGTTTTATATTCGGCTTTATATCCAGTGGATGTGCAATAAAGCGAGGCGTGACGTCACCCATGTGTCGGCGAACACCTGCGAGCGGGAGAAGCCTTCCGAGAAGTGTTTTAAAACGAGCTCCACCGGCGACGGACGAAGAGCTTTCGAGCGTGATTCAGACTTGTTTTGCTTCGGTGCGCTGAAAGTGCACGGTCACGATGTAGAAAAACGGTATTTTTGGATCCGAAACACCCCGTGGAGATCGGCGGAAAGTCTGATGCCTTCTGCAGAGGGCCTGGACACGTCCTTGGAAAGCAAGCGCCCCTCCGCCCCGCGGTCGCGCTCGCTATCTTATCGGAGACTGGAAGCGCAGACGGCGTGTTCTTGCTCTCGCGCGCGTGTGTGACTGTAGTGGAGGGGTGACGTCATTGCATCCCTGGGCCACTGGGTGCACGATTGCGAAGTTTGGCGTGGCGAGCACAGTCGACGTTAATTTACTCTCTTCATATCTCTCTAAATGCTTACATTCAATGAGTTTCTGTCAGCACAGAATTAAGAAATCCATCGGATTTAATTAACTCCATATGGGGCTTGCGTAAAGATTATTTGACGTTCCAAGAGTAATAGCCTGGTACTATAGGAAGATTATAGGAAGATCAAAGAAGTCTATTCCTGTTCGAAGACTTTTGGTGTAGTTTCGAGCATTTGAATGATAGTATTTGTGACACCTGATCCATTCATCCCCTTTTGATTACATGATTTCAGTCGTTATTTACCTCTTTATAAATGGTTCACGAACCGTAGAAGCGAGGTTCTTTACTGTTTATTAAATCGAATTCCGAAATTAAATGTCAAGTTTGTTGTCATACGCATATACAATTGTTTATTTTTTCTCTACAACGTTGTGTTCAATGTAAGTTAAATTCACCTCTCATGTAAGGTTTGTATCAAGATAATTCACTGCATTAAAGCTTATTTAAGAAATTAATGTGATATTGCTGTAAATTTCTTGTGATAAAAGGGCTATAGGAAACTGCTTGCATCGGTCAGCCTGTTATAGAATAAGAGCCAGAACATAGTGCAGCTAATAGTAGTAGTCGTCAAAGTTGGGAAAGGTCACTTTTAGACCAGTGCCACCACATCCTGCGATGTAATTTTAAAAGATAAGAAGAGCGCCGTCACCGCCACCGCCACCGTTTTTGCGGCAGCGCCAATTTCATCCTCGCCATCCGTCTACGTCAATGATCCGGCCGCAGCAGCAGGAGCGCCCTCGCGCGCCGCGTCGGAGCGCGACCGGCGCAGCGCAGCACTTGCGGTCTGGAGCGCGCCGCTCTCGCGTGGCGTTGGGCGTCGAAGACAGATGGAGAAGCTTCTTCCCCGAAGGCGTCTCCCCGCAGCCCACTTCCGTGGACCGACCATCGGCGCAGGCCGCCCGTTACCACGCGAGAAGTAATTTCGACCAGATGGATTCGCAGGAACCAACCGCACCGCTCCGCCTGGGAGCTCACATGACGCTTCTATCAGGACGCGGAGGGGAGGGGAGCACAGACACCACATTACGCATCCATTTATCTCCAGTCTAAGAGTTGATCCCATCTCTGAAGAATCTCGGTTTTGAAGTTTCTTGAATGATGCACATCAACTCCATTAAATCTTTGATTACTTAATGATTATTAGTGTAATTATATTCGTAACCGTAAATATTAACTTACGTAGTGATTGATATTTGAAGTCTATAACTTATGAAGTAATTGGTACTTGAAATAAATAAGTTTTAAATGGATATTTAGTGGAATGGAGATTGTGGTGAAAATTGCTTACCTTTTGATGCATCGTTCGAATCCCACGGAGTATAACATGTAACATTTGTGGTAGTCATGTCATTTTTGGCAGATTTTCTCGGATTTCTATCATTTTCCTCAAGTCGTTTGATTCTCTTTCCGAAACTGTATTACTGTTAATCCCGGCATGCTATGATTCATCATCACTCGTTCCGAAATAGTGCGTTAACCCTCTCCTGTACCTTCCCCTTCCCCTTTCCTTTGACTTCAAAGTATATTCTCTTGATATGATGCGTCCGTTTTATTATGTGGGATTCGAGTTTTTTTGTGTAAAATTGGTATTATAATAATTATTCTAACATTCCACAAAAATGGAAACATTGATCTTAAGAAGTTGTTATTCTTTTCTCGAATAGAAAGATGGTCTAATATTTATTTTTAAATGATTTATTTATAAAAACTGGTTTATTTTCGTACTTTTATTTGAGTGAATATTTCCTGTGATCTCGTGTTTAAAATCTGGTTTAAATAAACGTTATATTTTGCAGGATACAATTGTGTACGTGCAGGAGCGAGTCATTTCTGTCGCGCGTCATTCATATTCTCGGTTTTATCGCCGCGGAGAGCGTAGTTTCTTGCGGCGTTAATTCAGACATGACTCCAAATGTAATCCGCTCCAAATGGAACATCATCTCACGGTAATTTCTGTACTCCATTTCACACGGCCCGGAATGAAAATTGGCTTTAATGCGATACACAACACGACAAACGACGTTTAAAAATTCCGTTCTGTTTATACAGTGATTAACAAAACAGCGAGCGCTGGAGGTTGCCAAAGGTTCGTTTCCCTTGCGGCCACGACGACGCGTCCCCTCCTCTTCCTCTCCCTTTGTCCCCCAGAGTACACGTGTCCGCTTCTTTATGGTCCCTGGCAGCCGCTTCCTGCTCACAGCGGCGGAGGTGCGTGAGAGCGCGGGGGCGGGCAGGGCGAGGGCGAGCGCGAGGGCTGGTGTGACAGTAGAGCGGTGACATCAGCGGCGGCGGCGGGCGGCGCAGCGTCTAAATCAATGCGTACGGAGGATGAGGCGGGCGCGGGGCGAGACCCCCGGGGCAATTGCTGTCAATTATGGTCGGAACGATCGGGCCCCACGGACGCGGCGCTAACAGGCTAATGCGCTTTTATGGCTGGCTTCACAGAGCTGCCGCCCCGGGAACGACGACGTCGACGATGACTGCGACGGTCGCGCGCCCGCTCCTCATTTGTCGTCCGTCGCTCGCTGCCCGTCAGCCGCTCCTGCGCTCTGCATGAGGCGTTTGTTCGGATTGGTGCTTACGGTCATTGGATCTAATGTCTGACTTCTAATTCTGAGATTTCTCGTCTCTTTAATTAAGAAGTAAAGGTGTATATGAAAATTGAAAATTGGTATGTATTGTGAAAAATAATCTGAAAGGGATTTTTTGCTGGAGAATAGGGTTGGTGAGTTGGTAAGTGAGTTGCTGAATTAATTCATTGCACAACTTTATAGGTGTTTATTAAAATATATGAGGTAGCAAGAAAACTCTTATAGATTAATAAAATACCCAGGGGAAACTAGGCCAAACGCTTTCAAATGTCATTAAGCTATAAATCATTGTGATGAATTCATAAAATTATCTTATAGTACCATTTCACATTTCGGATTGGTTCGTTTTGCAAATGTCACCGCTTATGGATAGTTATCATCGATAAGTGATTAAGAAAGTCGACAATCTCTTACGGCCACCCACGTTAACTTTTAACAAAGCAGTTACTTTCACAACGTCATGTGACGCGTACCTCCAAGAACATTTAAACTTTACAGTTGCAATTGCTTTTTGCGAAAGGCTGAACGCCTATTTTAAATTTTCGATCTTAAATTCCCCTTGTTTAATTTCTCATCGTTCACACATGTATTTCGACACGTGATCTGGGTGCTTTGTGTTTCCGCTGCCTGTGGAGCAACGCTGATCAGCCGGTGGCGGGGAGGGCTCCTCCCTGGGGCTGCCGTCCCGGACGAGACGCGTTTCCCAGCGAGGCACAATCGAGCCGAAATGGCCCTCTGAACGAGCGGTGGCGTCATCAGTCGCGGTTCCGCGCGCTCTGTCGCACAGCTCTCCGCCCTCTGCCTCCGCCCCCGCCCCTCCCCGCCCCCGCCGGGCCACGCCTCCCCCAGCAGGTCGCGCCCTGCCGCCCGCCGTACGACACCCGGCCCACGCTGCGCCGCGCCGCCACCGCTCCAACGGGACACAAAATACACTTTCGCAAAATTTAGTTTCTGTAATCACCTCTGTAATATCTTCGTCATACTGTTCTGATAAATCGACATCACGTAGCTAAAGGAACGGAAAGCCACATTTAACGGCTGGCGTCCATTAAGGATTTTTTTCCGGCCGACGGCCGTTATGAACTATCCAAATAAATCAATTGTACCGACTTAGGTTGCTCAGGTTCATGTCATTATGAAATGTCCAAGTTACAAACACAAAGGTTCAATAAACAATTTATTGCCAAAAACCAAGTACAAAGCTATAGTGCCGGATATCCTGAAGAATTGGTACAGAGACGAAGCCGTGTTGTCGTAAGTCCAGAAGATGTACCAATGTATGCCGAGTCCACCGAGTAACCAGAAAAGAGAGTCCGTTGTCGTAGCGCTGTCGTCGTAACCTATCGCACTTCACCGTAATCACCACTTAACCACTGTCTCGACGCACTTTCACCGCTGCTCGCTCGCTCACTCACTGACTGCTGCCTCAGCTCCGCGTCGAGGTTTTATAGCCCCCCCGGGCCGTAGGCCCGCCGACTGGCTGTGTAAAAGGGGCGGGGTCGAATCTCGCCCCGCTCGCTCAGGCGTGGCGGCCGCACTCAGCCGAGCACCGCTGGCCCGCGCTTGTTGCTGGCCGCTGCCGCCAGGGGCGGTAACGCCCCCCTGACGTGCTCCCGTGGCGGCACATTCAATCATGTGCGGCCGGTCACGACACCCTCCGCGCCCAATTGCGTCGTATACGGCGCAAAACGCACCCTCCTGGTGCTCCTCCGGGGGCGCAACTGCGCCCTGGGTGTCTCCACTGCGCCTTCTCCTCCTGGCTCGCTGACCTCCTCTGGTGGGGGTTCTGCTGTGTCCTGGCCGCTGGTCCCTGCGGCGGCTGTCTCCTGCGGGATGTAAATGGTTTCCCTCATCACTTTTTTATAGAACTCTTGTTGTGATACCTTGGGGAGTGAATCCACCCTGCTGGGGTTTACCCGGGGTCTCAACTGCCCCTGGTGGCGTGTCACTACCCTACCCTCTGTGCGGACTAGGTATGTCCTGTTCCCTTTTGCTGCCGTTACTATGCCCGGGAGCCAAGCTGGGCATTTTTTAAAAGAGGTACAATATACCATATCACCCACCTGGAATCTTGGTTGCGTTCCCACCGACCTGTAAGGATCCACCGGGCTAAGCAGTGACAACAACGTTCTCGGTTGTCTCCCGTGAAGTACCTCGGCAGGGCTCCTGCCGTCCGCGCCTGGCAAGGTGCGGAAGGTGACCAAGACCCGCAGCAGCGCTCTGGACCTGTGCGTACCTGCTGCGCGCGCTTTCGACATGGCTGTCTTGAACGTTCTCACGAACCTCTCCGCTTCCCCGTTCGATTGCGGGTGAAACGGCGGTGCACAGACATGCTGGATCCCATTGCTTGCGCAGAAATTCGCAAACTCTTGGGATGTGAATTGGGTTCCGTTGTCTGACACCAACGTGACCGGTAGCCCCTCGGTCACAAAAATTCTTTCTAGCGCGTTGATGGTCTGAGTCGACGTGGTGTTAGCCATTTCCACTACATATGGGTAATTAGACTTGGCGTCTACTACGACCAACCACATCTTGTCCCAAAATGGGCCCGCGAAGTCTATGTGTACCCGTTCCCACGGCTCACTAGGCTCAGGCCAGGGAACCAAATCCTTCCTAGGTGCGCTCTGATTTAACTGGCAGGCCTCACATCTCTTGAGCAACTGTACGATGTCCGAGTTCATCCCCTCCCAGAAGCAGTGACGACGCGCCAGCTGCTTCGTGCGGACCACCCCCCAGTGTCCCTCATGGAGGAGGTCCAATACGGTCTTCCTTAGTACCTTCGGGATGACGACTCTCGTAAATTCCTCTCCGGCTAAGAGCAACACTCCTGCCTTGCAAGTCAACCTGTCTTTCTTGTTATACCAGGATGCATTGCTCCTCAAGCACCTAAGTGGCCAGCCTTCCCTATCATAATTCCTCACTGCCCGCAGCTCTGGATCTTTATCCGTCTCCTGCGCGATTCTTCTGGCTCCCAATGGGAACTCCGACAGTACCAGGCATTCTTCCGTATCAATCTGGAGGCACTCTTCCTCCAGCTTGTCGAACTCCAGGTCCGGACCTCCTGGCAACCTGGATAAAGCGTCCGCATTAGCGTGCTGCGTTGTGCTCCTGAAGTGGATCTGGTAATTGTAGTCTGACAAGAATAGCGCCCACCTTTGCAGTTTCTTCGCTGTGCTCTCCGGGATCCGTTTTCCAGGGTGAAATAGTTGCACTAGCGGCTTGTGGTCAGTAATTATATGGAATTTACTGCCATATAAATAATCGTTGAACTTTCTCACCGCGAAGATTATTCCTAACGCCTCCTTTTCAATTTGCGAATAATTTCTTTGATGTTTGTTGAGGGATTTTGACGCAAACGCAATAGGCCTCTCCACCCCATTGCTGTCCTTCTGCGATAACACCGCCCCAAGACCATACTCAGAGGCGTCCGCTGCTACCGTGGTGAGCCTACCCGGCACAAAATGATTTAACTTAACTGTTTTGACTAGTTCTTCCTTCAACCGGCTCAGAGCTCTTTCGCAGTCTTGGGACCATACGAATTTCACTCCTTTCTTCCTCAGCTTGTTTAGTGGAGCTGCGATAGTAGAAAAATTCCTAATGAACTTGTTATAATAGTTCACTTTTCCCAATAATGCTTGCAGCTGCTTCACGTCTGCTGGCGGTGGCAGTCGTAGGATGGCTTCTACGTGCTGGCTAGTGGGTGAAATGCCGGTGCTATCCAGCACGTGCCCCAAGAACACTACCTGGTCCTTAAAGAATTCACACTTGACCTTGTTCACCCTCAAACCATTGTCTTGGAGCACCTTAAATAAACTCTTCAAGTTTTCCTCGTGTTCCTTTTCCGTGCTCCCCGTGACTATGATATCGTCCAGGTAGTTACAACAGCCCTTCAGCTCTGCTGTCAACTGTTCTAGACAGCGCTGGAACAGTGCGGCTGCGGAATTCACGCCGAATGGCAGCCTGTTATATCTGAAGAGTCCTAACGGGGTGTTAATCACCAAAACTTCCTTGGCTTCCTGGTCGAGTGGCAGCTGTAGGTATGCGTCCCGTAAGTCAATTTTTGAGAATTGTCGTCCACCAGACAATTTATAGAACAGATCTTCCGGCTTCGGGATTGGATATTGCTCTACTTCTACCTGTTGGTTCACAGTACTCTTGAAATCACCGCACAATCTAATCGAACCATTGGCTTTCTTTACCACGACCAACGGCGTGGCCCACTGGCTTGTTGATACTGGAGTGATAACACCGTCCGCCTGCAGCCGTCTCAGCTCTTCGGCTACTTTTTCCCTGAGGGCCCACGGGACTGGTCTTGCTTTGAAAAAGCGTGGCTTGTGCCCCTCCTTCAACTGGATGCTTGCTCGGAAGTGTTTACATTCCCCGAGCCCGGGAGAGAACACTTCTGGAAACTCTTGTTCTAGCTTCCCGACGACCTGTGTTTCTTCGTTCTTCGCGACCTGGTTCACTGAGTCAATTACTCCAAACCCGAGTTTATCAAAGGAGTCGAGGCCCAAAATGTTCGTCACGTCGTAGCGGTCCACCACGATCACTTCAATATCAGCCTGCTTCTTCTTGTAAGCTGCCCTTAGCGACACTTTCCCCAACACCTTAATTGGGGTCCTGCCGAAAGCGTACAAGCCTTTCTGCACCCTCTGACACCTGGGTGCCCCTAACCGCCGGTAGGTTTCTAAATTGATGAGTGTTACCGCGGCCCCTGTATCTAGCAGGAAATTCACCGGCACTTTTCCCAACTCAATTTTGACCATTAGTTTATCTTGCTTGCTGGTATCGAGCACTTGACTGATCATATCGATTTCCATGTTTTGCTCTTGTTTCTTGTACCGCTCCGCGTGCCTCTTTTTTCCGCATACTTCCCTAATGTGGCCCACTTTCTTGCACCAAAAGCACTGCGCGTTTCTGAACCTACATTGTTCTCTTGCATGTAACCTCTCACAGTTTTTACACGACTTCTTTCTTTGCACACTGTCACTGTCACTTCCACTGCCACTGGCTCTCTTGAACACTGGTTTGCCGCTGGGTCGGGGTTACGCCTCCACTCACAGTGGTTGCCGCCTTTGTTGCGGTAACCTTTCCCGGCACTGTCACTATACTCACTGGAGTCACTGTCGGTCTCGTATTCTTTTGCCGTCTTTCCGCTGCGTACCGACCCACTGTTTCTGATGTGGTGCAAGTGCGATTCTGCTGCGATCTGGCGAGCTGTCTCACAAGTCATTTCGTACGTCTTACATAGGTTGTGTATTTCCTCTAATGAAGGGTTATCACTTTGTAAGGCTTGAAACCTAATTTTCTCTTCCGGTGTGTGTAGCACTACCATGTCCCTTATTAAAGTCTCCGCGTATGACACTTCCTTATCTGATGGCGGGCACTTGAACTGACAATGCCGCGCCAGCCCGGCTAGCTCTGTAATCCACTCACTGTGTGTTTGCCCCTCACTTTTTCTGCACTGAAAAAATTTGAACCTAGCTGCTACCACATGAGGCACTTTGTTGAAGTAATTGTTGAGCTTCTCTAGCATTTCTGCCCATTTGACACTCGATATTTCTCTCTCTGGGAACAGTTTTTTCACTAGGTTGGTCACCTTGTTACCTACGCAGCTCAAAAAGAACGCCTTTTTCATTTTTGCGTCTCCTACCTTGTAACACAGTAGGTGCTGCTCCAACCTGTGTATGTACTCGGCCCATTCCTCTGCGTCCGGCCGGAAACCAGGGAACTGTGGAGGGGAGCGGGCACTGACCGCCTCCAACAATGCCGCCATCTGCCTATCAGCCTGTTGTTGCTGCTGCTGCATCTGCTGTTGTTGTAGCTCGAGCTGCTTCTGCTGTTGTTGCATCTGTTGTTGCTGTTGCTGCTGCATCTGCTGTTGTTGCAACTCGAGCTGCTTCTGCTGTTGTTGTATCTGTGCTTCCGCCAGCTGCCGCTGCTGCTGCATCTGTTGTTGCTGTTGCTGCATCTGTTGCTGCATCAGCGTAATTAAAGTTGTTATTTGTTCGGACTCCATGTCGTTGTTTTCTCCTCGTCGCCAATTTGAAGTGTCCAAGTTACAAACACAAAGGTTCAATAAACAATTTATTGCCAAAAACCAAGTACAAAGCTATAGTGCCGGATATCCTGAAGAATTGGTACAGAGACGAAGCCGTGTTGTCGTAAGTCCAGAAGATGTACCAATGTATGCCGAGTCCACCAAGTAACCAGAAAGAAGAGTCCGTTGTCGTAGCGCTGTTGTCGTAGTCTATCGCACTTCACCGTAACCACCACTTAAACACTGTCTCGACGCACTTTCACCGCTGCTCGCTCGCTCACTCACTGACTGCTGCCTCAGCTCCGCGTCGAGGTTTTATAGCCCCCCCGGGCCGTAGGCCCGCCGACTGGCTGTGTAAAAGGGGCGGGGTCGAATCTTGCCCCGCTCGCTCAGGCGTGGCGGCCGCACTCAGCCGAGCACCGCTGGCCCGCGCTTGTTGCTGGCCGCTGCCGCCAGGGGCGGTAACGCCCCCCTGACGTGCTCCTGTGGCGGCACATTCAATCATGTGCGGCCGGTCACGACACATTACAGTGCCTCTGACCAAGTGGTCCAAGGGTTCGAGTCCCGACGGTAGCAGGATTTTCGATGAATTCGACTCTAGCTAGATATCTAGGTCGAATTCAGCCGCTGTCTGGAGCAGAATTCTAGCGGCCGGGTGCTCTCATCGGTAGTTTTCCGTTACTAGACAAATGCTGGAGCAGTACTCTAACAAACGGGCCACAGACTGCGCGCGTTCGTTCCTCCCTCTTCATTGTCCTATTTTCACCCCTTACATGCCCGCACTTACACTTACACGCACTACACTGCCACACATGTCGAGAGCTTAGATCTTCTCGCGGTACCTCGCTGGTAGGGGTTACGTGGTTGGGGAAACCCTGGAAGCCGACGTGTAGGTCGGCGCGGGATCTCTTAATCGGTCCAGAAAGAATACCTGCCACTGCCACTTCCCGTGATAAAAAAAAATGCCCCACACCTATGGATGTAATGACCATAGAAGTTGACCGCCCGAAATCGTTACTAATCAATCTATTCAATTGTATCAAAAGGTAGCGTATGAGTATACCTATTCAAAGGAAAGGTATTGTTTTCTTATAAGAACATGGTATTACTTATAAAGCTGGTATTGTAGGAGATATTGGAAACAAAGGACTCGGTTGATATTAAACTTCGACTATCGCCACTATTGACAAACGCCCACTACGTCCATATTTGCTAAATATCGGCTACTGAAGTTCAACAGACTTGTTATTAAAAATGCTTTCTAACACTTCTGCGTTGAAATGAACCCCCGCGTTCCCGATTTAAGAATAGTTAACTTCATTAAAAATGGGTGGGTTTTCAGAAGTTTAGTTATTAATAATAGTTTATTTATATATTTTTAATAAAAACTTTTATTAAAATTAGTTTTAAAATGATGTTTCAGTAATTGAAAGTAGGAAAATGATGGCTTGAGGGTGAAACTGAGGTGAAAATTCATTAGCCTTGCACCACTAGCCATCCCTGTTCTTGACGAAAGTCGATACGTGGATATATTCGTTGTGCTTTAGCTTTTTACTTCTTCATTAAATTGTCTTTCTGCTCTTGCTCCAAGTATTGCGCTTGTAGAAGAGGGAGACGTTTGTTCCTCGGAATTCCTCAGAATTGTCTATTTATATCATGTTGTATAAACATCTGTTACATCTCGATTTTGAGCTGCCTTTTTATTTTAGTTACTCTACGTTTGCTGAATTGAACACTGAAGTTTATAACACACAACTGATTTGTATTCTCAGTATTCTGCCATTAATTTCATGAACTCAATTTGCAGTTCGCAGAAAAAAATGACCACCTTTGTAGTAAAAAAGATGCTGAGTCAGAAAACCTCCGTGAAATAAGGGTGCTTTAAGATCTCACATTTTGTGAAATACCCAGCGCTACCAGTGTGGTGTACGAGCAGGTTGTAAAATCGGCCTAAGTTTAGTTCCAGATGATGAAAGAAGCAATTGCTCTTCGCGGATATGGTTGCGGGTTCGAATTCCCGGATGGAGTTGATGATTTCACTTAGCATACTGTGGAAAACAAGCCATACTCTCATAAAATTAACCCAATCATTTATATTGCCCTCTGAAGCCAAGACTGTGATTCCTCGCTTAGGTCTAGTCATTGATATATCGTAAAACATTCCAAGAAATTTTAGCGTGCTGAATTTCCCCGTTCCATCGAAAAGTATTTCTATGAGTGGGTTCAATAAGTCTGATACATGGAAATACCTTTTTTTCCCTGAGTGCGTAAGTCTCGCGTGCGTCTTCCGAGAGACTGAAGCGAGACAGTGAGTCTCAAAAGGACTGTGACGTCATTGATAGAGGAAGCGGAACGGTGGCGTCGCCGTGTGTGCCTTGTTTGTGCGCAGAGCAGCGTTAAGAGGACGCACACGCTCTATGCGGGTGCCCAGGACCCGCCCCTCGGGGCAAGGGACTCTAGTCCTTCGCTAACCTGTCTTCTTCCCGCGCGCCTTCGACAATTTTCTGGTACAGTTACGAATCAAAGTTCACGCATTCGAATCTCGTCGAAGTCACGCATTTTTTGAGAGGCTAGATAGCCTCGTGTACGCCTTATTTTGGGAGGGAAGTATATACTCTTGTCTCTTGGCGGAGATTTACACTAAAAAATAATCTTGTGCCTAAATGACTGCCATGAATTCTAAAATCGTCTTCTTACTAATTCTTTCATTCGATGTTGCCGTTAAATAAGTGTAATTGTAGCTTACGCTTCTCTTCTCTGTGATCATTAATCATTTCGTACTAATCTTGGAATACAAGTTCTTGGCGTAATGGTTTCAACAGTTTTACCTATCGTCTCGCGAATTAAAAGTAGAAATAAATGAAGATGCCCGTTTAGAGCTTGCCATGAATGTCAGAATTAAACATCTCTCACTAAATAATGAAAAAATCAGTTGTAGTTTCTAATCAGCATACGAAATAAAAATACTGTTGTTAGAATTAATGTAATAACTACAACTACAGTCAAACCTCAGTATCTGTCACCTTAAGGGAAAAGAAAATTTCATGTTCAATAATTTGACTTAAAATTCAAAGTTGGCGACTTCTAAATGCATAAAAAAGAGGGAATAGGGACAATGAAAATTAGAGATATCAAAGAATTCGAAGTATGTTCTCCAAAACGCGATGAAGCAGTAACACTCTTGTCCGATTTCTAGGAATTTGAGTGGTGCTTGTGGCCGTCGCGCCGCTCAGCTTCTCCCGTTCCCGCCGGAGTCTGTCGCCCGTGAGCCGTGATCGGTCCATTAGCGTGGGCGCCCATGCGAACGCAACTGAGTCCGGGGACCGGTCACACCCGTCACAGTTCTCTCTTCTGTGCTGGCCGGTGCTCACAGCTAGGATTCGATTGCTCTAACCGGCTCACTGAAGTGCAGGTGATGATGCGTATTCGATGATTTGTCACTATTCGGTCACAGCTATTTTCTTACCGTTGTACAAGTTGATAGGATTTTAACTTTAATGCTATTTTGACAAGAGAGTTAAAATATAGTACTTGTATCGTTTTAAGGTTATGTAATTAAATTTTCTTTTACTCTGCTCCAAGTGCAGTGGACAATAGAGTATTCCTTATTTCGATGCAGATTAAAGTCGACTAGATTGGGAATTCATTTGTTCATGTGACTTCAATGTTCTTGCAAGCTGCAGCTAGTCTTTAACGTTATAGGAAGGTCACCTGGGCTTTCAGCCCCTTCTTACTCTTCACCTTACATTACCGCAGTTTGTCAGATTACACTACACATTTTTGAAATACTGAATTTGCTTGCAAATAGAAGGAAGGCGTGTAGAAATCTATTTTTAAACAGTATCAGAACAAATGTGCCAACTACTCGTACTGTTTGACACTGCGACATTGTGCTGCATTATTTAAGAGTTCATTAAGATTCTCTTACAAAGATACAATTCTGTTAGCATTTCGGAAGCTTAGGTTGTATGCAATTTAAGTTGTATGCAAATGAAACTAAATTTTTAATAATAAAAACCGAAATTTTTCTTACTAGGTCTACAATATAACTGGAAAATTCCACAAATTAACTTTTGTACCATTTTTACATTCAGGAACATTTGTGGTGATTGAAGAGGAAGTAAGGTATAATCTGCCCGTGTGTATTATCTATGAGTATATATTTCCCTCCACTGTTTCAGTACTCCGCAGTGTGCTTCATTCTATTCATGCATTGTTCTTTTCTTGTATGCCCATTCTTCATTCTGTCACTTGTAACCATTAATCATACTCAGTATTTCCTGTTGGATCCTATCCTAATCCGTGCCTCGAATTGTCTAAATCTGCACTGGTTGCTCTCTGCTCTTGCTCTGTGTTTACGACCATTAGCAATGCAGATTGTTAACTCTCTTCAGATTGTTAAATTCCCCGGTGATTCCATGAAGTGAACCTCCGGACCAACATAATGGGATACGTAATGACATCAACTAGTCAATATTTGTTTATATTCATCACAGCAGTGCCCTTTCTTAGCAACGAATTGAAAATGAGACCCCATCAACAAAGGATAATTCTATTCCATTTTCTCTCATTCAATTCAGTATGTATATTACTAGTTCAGATGACGTGATGCATCGTGCATTTGATTAATTTTCAGTTGCAGTTCACATGTCTGTTGCATTCGTTGAAGGAAACTAAAGCGATTCGAAGAATTGAACTACGATTATGGATAACCTAGTAGGGCAGAAAAATGAATTGGGGCTTTCCTTCAGGAATTTTCTAATTTACGCGTTGTCTAAATGTTATGGAAAAGCTAGTAGGGAAGAAAAATGAATTGGGACTTACCTTCAGAAACCTTCTAATATACGTTTTGTCTAAACTTTGCTTTTAATACATAGCATTTGCGAGATTATTTTATGATTATGATTACCTCTGCTCGTTACCCCTGCTTAAACCCATAGTATTCAATACTTTGATGAACAGAAGACATGTTGATAATAGGATGACTGATAATGGGGCAATTGTGGAATGAGAGTGTAGAAATGAGAAGTCTCCGAACTGTGACGAACGTGCTAAGTCCACAATACATTTTACAACGAGTAACCAAAATGTGATCGCCATTGGAGGTTTAGCACGTCGCCACCGGCGCCAGTGATTTACCCTTCAACAAACGCAGTTTCTTATAGTACCACTTAACAAATTTTATCATTCAAGACTCACGCCTTTTCTTCGTAGTAGCTGCAATAAATCTCTGATAACAAGAACTCCTTACCTCCAAAATATATTTTCAAGAAACCTCTTTTAAAGAATTCATTTGATCAATCCTCTTTAAAAAACGTGACCATGAGATCCTTGTAATGCAAAGTATTAAAATCACTTGCCCTATTAGTAAGAGCAAAACATAACTTTGAAGTGCTCGTGTGTGAAGCGGCGTAACACCGGATCGCCCGCGAGCCCGAGCCGTAGGTGGCCAAAAAAGGCCGAGGGAGCGGGAAGGAGGCAGAGCAGCGCCAAGAGGAGCGGCTGCCGCGGCGCCGGTGGAGTCGCTGCCTCAATTAGGCGACTGTTTATCTCCAAGGCCGCGTGCCCGTGGCGAAAGGCCCCGCCCGCGACACGTGTCTTCGCTGCCGCCGCCCCCTCCCGCTCCGCCTCCCCCGCTCGCCACTCGCCCATAAATAAGGCGCAAATTCGTCAAACCGGTTCCCTCCTCAGCCGACAACAAGCAACGCACGGCATCCAGCCGCGCCTACTCCCTCGTCAACGGTGGAGGGTGCGTGCGTAGGGCAAGCCAGTCTGGGGTAAACATTGGATTCATGGGGTTTTGGGGGCTGCGGCGAATAGAATGCGGAGACTCCAAGGCGGGGACTCCACGACGAAAAGTGCGGGGATGATCCGAAAGATATGTACCAGATATGTACTTGGCATTTACAGCTCATGGTGTATGCGGGTGGAATTTTATGATATAAAGATGTGGTTATGAAAATGTGGAGGAAAATAATGTAATAATTAAAATGCGAGAAATTACTAATCAAAAAGTATCCCATTCATATAACATTTTTATTTTTACTTTTTCGTATACATACGGAGTAATATACTTTGTGGGGCCACCTCTTACCGAACATTTTTTCAACATGTCCGTCCGTCTGTAGTGTGTGAACAACACGACTAAAATTCGTAGAATATTTTTTTCCAAAATGAATATTCCCTGATCCATCTGGCCCGACTCGTAGCCCTGAGATTTTGAAAATACAGTAAAATCTGTCTAAGCCGGAATCGATCGGGTCACAAAAAATTCCGGTTTTGGAAGGTTTCCGTTTTATGCAAGGTTGTCCATTTTATGACACTTGTGATATTGATGTTTCTGCCCTGAAAGCAGTAAATTACATGACTATTAAAATTATCAAAATACATTTACATATAACATATTTATGGAAGAAACCACCAATGAATGAAAATTAAATACTCTTCATTGACAGCTTCTGAGTTGAAAAATACACACCATACTGGCTATATTCCGACAACTTGCTGACTCAATGCACAAAGCGTCACAACCCAGTACCATGACTTTCTAATACCCTCGCATGGCCTAGAGAAATGCGTATCTGGCCGAAGGATTATAATTTTCAATACAGGTTAGAGAGACGTATGAATAAAAGCCATGCCCGTACACCTTCCCACGTTTAGAGAGTCGGGAGAGAGGGAATTCCCCTATGACCTTCGCCTTGAGAGACAAGCAACCCCAAGTTCGAATTCTACGCTGACAACTAAAGCCCATCTCCTTCTATGTATGGCTGCCACTACTAAATCGTCAATGTCACAGAGATAGAGAATTTAAAACAAGCTTTCCGATGCATTCATTTCATTAAAAACGTCTCGAGTCTCTCTACCAATTGCATTAAATTCACAGGAATTCCCTTCCATAACCCACCCCTGCAGGACATGAAAAACCGTTCCGTTTCCGCGTTGGAGAGATTCCGTTTGATGCTGTGTAAAATGCCATTTAACTTCACAGGCCGGAGAAATTTTCCTGTTAAGGCAGGTTTCCGGCTTTTACAGGTTTTGGTTTAGACCGATTTTTCTGCAATTATTTATATATTTGGGTATTTTATATAAAACACCTAGGACATTTTCAATTTTTCCTCAAAAAGGGCTCCACATTTTTTAAAACAATTTGTTGTAAATATAGTGACATATACTTATAGAGGTGGCATAGGTCCGATTTTCACTGTCGACTCTGAAATTTTGAAAATTATAAAAGCTTGAAATGTTTTGGATCTCATATTATTTTAGATAGAAATTTTCCAAATCAAATTTACCATACACAATTCGTTATATAAATAATGGCATGTACATTTTTTAAAAATATTAATGTTTTTCACGTAAGTTCGAGTGAAATGAGAGCAACATTAAAAACACGATTTTCTCAAGAACGGATCCAAATTTTTTTCTTCAAACGTTTATAAGGGTAGTGCTAAATGCATTGAATATCACGGCATAAACTTCATTGTGATGTATTCTTTTGATTTATCGAAATAAAACAAGTGTTAATTTTCTTGGAATATCTCTCAGTCGTTAATATTTATATTGCGGGTCTTTGTTCTTTCTTGCATTATTCATTTGCAAGTGCTTCCGATTATGGCATACGAAGTTTCTCGCAAACTCAAAATAGAAATGAGTTCAAAATTGCGCATTATGAGAAACGCACAAATAACATTTTTAAAAAAATGCTCCAAATTTTTCAATGCAAATTTGCCCGTAGGATCAGGTTTTCCTCTATATTATACTTAAAGTCACATTTCAAAGCTACCATAAGAAGCTGAAAAGTTGACAAAATGTGAAACTATTTTAGGCGCCAAGAGATGGCTGCTGGGCAAAAGGTGGTGCTAAATTTAAAAAAAAATTGCCCACACTAAAAAGATAAGAAAATTAAATAATTCGAGAAAGATTGTGCCATTCTGTTGCATCTGTAGTCATATATCACATTGTATAATAACCTTAATGATACAAAATATTCTTGATTATGCAGCCAAGCGGCGCGGGAGGAAAAACATTACGAGTACTATTACAAAATATAACCTTACTGACAATTTCTATTGAGAAATTACTCCAAGTTCTACTACCCCTACACGAACTACAATCTGCTTCTACTCCAATATATGAGAATCTTTTTATAGGTTAGGTGCTATGCTAAGAATTAGGAATTCTTGACATTTAAAACATCAAAAAAATATGTAGGTTCAAAACCCTTCCTTTCTCGTCTACCCAAACCTTTTTCCGTGTAGAATGGGTGAATTACGCGCTGCTATTTGCACGGTTTAAAATAAATTATTATTCAATCAAGTGCACACGAGTATACACATATTGAAGAGTTTTCTTAAAATGTATTTTGGCTTTTTTGAATTTTGAAAACATATCAGATGTTCCCTTTGTAAAGAATACGATAAGAAAAAAATGACAGTTTTCTACGATGCATAAGACACCCTTGTCATAAAAACCCGTAAGTGTCCTATTGCTGGATGAGTAATTCCCCAGAGGTGTATAAAAGAGATTTAAGAAGATTTAAAGGAAAGCAACAATCGCACACGCCACCTGCAACACACTTTACGCTGCAACATACGTTAGCTACTGACATGTTAACATAATTCGAGCATGCACTGACGTGTAAACATAATTCGAGCCCCATGCAGAGGCGCGAAAACAGAGAGAGGGTCTTTGGAAGCACAGTTTCGAAGTGATTCTCGAAATTAATGTGCGTGTATTGCAGGCTGCCTGAGCGCAGGCGACTTTTTTAACATAATCTATGAAATCCTTAATTTCTCGCCTTGAGTCTCTTGGATGCACTCCGGCGATGAAGGAGTTCCGTATCCAATAATAGTTCATTTGTAGGATTTTGTGTTGGATTCCTGTAAACTATAAAATATAGTCTTCGTTCTTGACCTCATTACTCTATCTGGAGAGGATTAATACATGTTTTTTCTCTTGAGCGCTCAATACACATTATTAGATATTTGAGATCTAATTAACGTTCTATGTGTATATAATTGCGCCTGCAATTAATAGAATTTAATAGGTTTCTCTGTCTCTTGACATGAATTTATAGTCCACCCAGATGGCATGAAAGTTGATTTAAGCACTATTCTGAGGCAGGGCGTAGCGACACTGTGTTAAAAGCGTGTTAGAAAGTTTGAGACACTTGTAACATGAGGGAATCATGGATTTTTGCTGTTTATTAGTGGTAGCAGTTGTAGCTGTTCATGCAACTTGAGAAATTCGATAACACAGTCTGACGTTGACGTATATTGATTATACAAGTTTTTTGAATTAACGTTGCGTAACACAAACCGGTAAAAGTAGGCTCTATCCGCCACGACGCAGAGTTGATATCAAATGTGATGGCTAGTAATAGTGCATTTGAACATGTCATGAAATATAAATGGCACTTTAATGAAGTTTGAAAGTGCGTACGTCTTGCACATAACGTTACGTATTCACGCGTAAGAAAATTGCTCCTGTTGAATGATTTATCTTCAGACAATCTTCGTTTCAAGGAAAATACTCTATTAGAGAATCTCCACTTTACCTTAATTAACGTTTTACTCGTTACTTTAAGCCTACGAGGGATACAGTGAGGATGCCCTAAGGTAATTTTGATCACAAGAAACACTTTACTAAAATAGTTGTTTGATTAAAGAACACAAATTACTTACACAAAAACAACTTTTTAAAAATAATATATTTTAATATAATATATAATTATAATATATTTTTAACTTATAAAAATAATTATATTTTTTAAATCACGTAATGCTCATTCAGTACAAGAGTTATATGATAATACGAAGATATTTGAAAGATAAATCTTTCGTTTTTAGTACCTTATTGAATTCATTGGATAAGACAGTAATAAAAACAATATGGAAAAGAACAGATTAGAGTAATTGACGAGTGGATAAAGAGGGGTATAATTGCATGAGTAGTATGTTCAAGAAAAAGCGTGACGATAGGAGCATTTAGCAAGAGTTCAATTATATCCCTTTATCGACATGTTACGTTCAATATTTTTTGTTTCCATTTAAGAATAATATAAATTTTGAGAAATTCAAGCACATTTTTGCTCTTCGAGAAATACATTTAATGACGTCGTATTGCTTCTGAAAAAGGCCTATTTTAGTGGGCTTTGCATTGTGTTTGACTGCAAGAAATTTTTGGAAATGGAAGGTAGTGAACAGATTCCGAATGAAATATTCTTTACTTCGCCAATTTAGTTTTATTCATTCGTTGTCTGTATTAATTGAAGAATGTAGGTAATCTATGATGCACACTTTTGTTCATGTTTTGTGGCCGCCTGGAAATACCTTGGTCATGTCTGTGTTATATTGTCTTAATTAAACGATTTTGCAGTTTTTCTGAATTCTGACTATAGATGTGGAGATTTATTGGACGATGGAGTTTTAATTGCATGCGTGCTATCATCATAGAGATAATCAACAATTTTTCACGGAAATTAATGAGCATAAAAATGAGTAAAATAAACGTAAAAAGAAAATAATGTTACATTTAATAGTTATAAAAGCGTCCGAAAGAGTGCAGTAATTAATATTATTCACTTTCGTTATCTAAGGTAAATTTTTACAAAATTGATATATATTTGTAATAAACATTAATGAAATAGAAGAAGTGGCCTGAAACAAAATGCTGCTGAAAAAAACCGCCCAAACTGGTTTTCTAAAACGTAGCACGTACACTACACATGTACAACACAAAATATGTACTATCATTTAACTGCAATAAATTAATAATATTTTAATAAAGACGGAATTCACGTATAGGGGAGATCGGAGCACCATCGGCCTTGGGATACGATGAGTCACTGAATGTTTGCTGATTCCAGGTGTTTAGGTTGATGAAACTGATCATGATTGAATGTTACTGTGTGACCATACTTGCAGTTCAGGTGGCAATGATATGACTTCATTGTCTAAGGAAGCGTGATGTGTTAACTGTTATTTCCCTCCCCGAAGTAAATTACTGGTAACGTGTATTTGTTTTAATATTATTTTTCGTCATTTTAATACTGCTATTGTAGTTGAAGATGGAAGTTCCCTACAGTTTTTATCATCTTCCTGTATTGTAGGTAAGTTAAGGTGACTAATTTTATAATTTTATAGGTTTATTAGTTTACATTTTTACGGTAATTATTATTTTTATCTGTCCACTTTGAAACTGATGACCTACTGGCGAGTCAGGTGTCGATGGGGCACCATTGGTCATATTTTTTCACATGTTTACCAGGTATGGTTTGAACATACAAGAGAGAAACTACCAAAAGGATAAACGAGGAAACATATTGTAAAATTCTTTCTTTTTTCTCTGATATTTTAATATTGCCAAATCCGGATACTATTTACAGCAAACATCTAATACTATGACGGGGATTACTGCCACTGCTATTGTTAATATTGTTATTTCTACCGTTGCCCTGCTATGCTCACAAATTCTCTCAATGTTAACACTAATTTATTAAATTTACTTCCAATTTAACTATGGGTTCGACATACATGTTACTCCTTACGTGTTGCACGTGGACGTGTAATTCTATACGTAATCACGATTTCTGGAAATTCTATTGATTGAAACCGATTATTAGATTGATGACAACTAATATAAATTATCAGCCTTTTTCAACAATAAAAAATGAACATTCATTCTTACATATGATACAAGTTCTTTCTGGCTCATGATAATTGCTTCTTCAATGTAGAACATTGACACACAGAACGGGTTTGAATATAATTCGTAAGCTTACTATAATATCTTGATAGATGGCTTCTCGGCTCACTAGCAGAATGTTGTCCATGGAAACCTTGTTATACTAATTCTTGCGTCCTTGCCTAAATTAAAATGTTCCAGAATGTCCTCAATAATTTGCTATTACCAGGACTTAATATTCCCATAAATTTAATACACGGTCGCGACTTTCCCTATCTGTGTTTCGTATGAAATACCTACTCGCAATTGACTATATTCAGCTACTTATTGAAAAATTCTTCCATCTACGGAGCTACCCTAATATACGTCCCCTCGAAACACGGAGTCTATTTTAATTCGAAATTCCAACCACAACACTAATAAAATTTCCAATTTCAATTTAATACTACAATTTAAACAACACCAAGCTCTCAAACCTCAAACTAATCATAAATTCCCACGTCACTATAATTTAAATAATACCCAGCCTATGCTGAAAATCCGTTCGCACCTTACCAACCGCTTACGTTTGTTCGCTTCAATATTTTTCTAGAGACTGATTCCTTGCATCCTTCCACAAAATCACGGCTCTCAACGCCTCCTCTACACCTTTTTCATATAATGTGTTTGGGGCCGTGTCCATCAGCACAGCGTTATAACACCAAGCATGGGATATTACATCTTATTGATCGGTTGTCCTAACAACGCGTATTCTTTGACTTCTTATTTTGCGAACAATTCCTTATTACTAACGCTGAATGCCGATTTTATCATTCAAACTAAACGGGGTTCTTGGCTTATCACAATATATAAAGAGAGCAATTAATTTGATTGCATAAAGTAAAAGCATAAGAACGGTAGGTGATTGTGGTGTCAAGAGGGAAACAATAAGATAAAAACACTTGTTGGTGCAGATGTGAACTCAAATCAAACAGTAACCGTAAACAAGTTTTTACTTATGCTCAAGAGCAAGAGATTACTGACTGCAAAATATGTTTTACGGTTTGTCATCAAAAAATTCCGCAGACTCACTCATCAAACAGATCTTACTTATAATGTTAAATATGCATATTCCTGATTAGAAAAAGAAATTTATGTTTAGCAGGATTTTTGAAAAGAAATAAATATTTGTCTCTGGAGGAGTGTAGTCTTGCTCGTGACACGGCATTCAGCCGACAAAACGTGCAGTCTGTTTTCAACAAATATCAATCATTAAAACGGGAACCTAAATTAGGTGATCCTTCGTGTCTCTTCAGTTTAGACGAAACAAAAAATCAACAATTCAAAACAGCAGAAAGGTAATTGCTGATGAACGTTGCAAAGCTGTGTATCAAGTGGAAAGTGCTGAGTACGAAACTCTTGTAAAACATGATGTATTATCCGCGCTGATGGCAAGTATTTGGCCCCGCCTCCTATCTTAATTTTTTCCGAAGTCTATTACTGTGAGCACATGCAGTTTGTGTTCGACAAATTCCGTATTTTTAAAAATGATAGTGGTTCCTCAATGATGACAAAGTGGTAGTTATGCTGGAATAATTGTGACCCATTGTACCCCAGACACTGACTCATGGTGCCCCAGGCATGGGGCATACACTTGCCTGGTTTATTCCTGCAGGTCCCTCTCCCAACGAGGTACCACTCCACGACAAGCTCTAAGCTCCCGAATGGTTCCGAGTGGGTTTTGATTGATTGATTGATTTTTTCGTGTTTCCGGGCGCGTGAACTACTTCGGTCATTAGTCCCGTTAGTGTAGTGCATGTTTTTTTCTCGGGAGATGGCGGTGATCTTCCCCCGCTGGATGGCGAGATCCGGCGCCGACCTACCGTCGGCTAGTGGGGTTTCCCCCTAACCAGGACTCTCCCACCAGCGGGCACCGCCCCAGCCGGGACAAGCTCTAAGCTCCCGACCGGTCTCCCGGAATATGTGGTAGTGTAGTGCATGTTAGTGTAAGTGTGTGTGTAAGGGAGAGGATAGGACAAGGAAGAGGAAGGACAGATCGCGCGCGGTCCGTGGCCCGTTTGGTAGGGTACTGCTCCGGCATTCGCCTGGTGTTGATCGGAGAAACCACGGAAAACTACCGATCAGAGGAGCCGGCCGCTAGAATTCTCCTCCAGACAGCAGCTGAATTCGACCTAGCTGAAAAGCTAGTTTCGAAAATCCTGCCGCCGTCAGGACTCGAACCTAGGACCTCCCGGTTAGAGGCGCTGCAGTGACATCAGTTGATGCACTGAGCTACCGCTACCGGTTCCCGTGTGGGAGTCAAGTGCATGTAAGTGTATGTGTGTGAGAGCAAGAGGTAAGAACAGGATAAGGAGGAGGAAGAAAAGAGTACGCGCGTCCGTGGCCCGGTAGGCAACTCCTGCGGTATTCGCCTGGAATTGATCGAAGAAAACGCGGAAAACCACCAATCAAAGCATGCGGCCGCTACGGGTCTCCTCTAAACAACAGCTGAATCCAACCTATGTAGCTTGTGTCGAAAATCAACCGCTGGAACTCGAAGGCTAGGACTTCCTGGTCCGAGTCACTGCAGATATGGTTGCGATGCTGGCTCTGAGCTGAAGTCAACTGATGTGTGTGTGTGTGTGTGTGTGTGTGTGTGTGTGTGTGTGTGTGTATTAATCACCCCTTCAACTGCTAGAAAAAAATGAAAACGCTGGTTTCGTTAAGTCACCTTAATTGTTAACGTTTCTTTTTTAACGTCCCTTCCCCTGGAAAAAGTTTCCAATTCACATTCTGCACGTTACCGAGGACGAATAATGAAATGTAATACATTTAAATGAAAATTGTAGTACATAGGACTTTTTAAAATATGGGTAAAAACGTTGTATGGTATATATGTTGTTATAAGACACTCACTTCTTAAATAACTACATACACACAATTTTTTTTAAAATGTCAGACCCAAAGACTTGACGCGTTTATCTGTGTATGTCGACGCGCTAAATCCGAATCTGAAGCCTGAATTGCGCCATTGCCCTCCAGTTTTTTTAAATAGCGAAAAGCACATGCGAATATTAGATTTTGGTGTCTTGGGGCATAATACTTTCAGAAGTCAAAAGTTGTCAGACCCAAGATTTGACACGTTTCTCTATGTATGTGGATGCGCTGAATCCGAGGCCAGAATTGCGCCACCACCTTTCAGTGTTTTTATATCGAGAAAAAATACCGTAAAATTGCGAATTTTACTGTGGTTTTTGGCGATTAAAAAAACTGAGGGTGATGGCGCAGTTCAGATTCGGATTCAGGACGTCGAGTACATAGAGAAGCATTATTAAGTCTTTGGGTCTGACAACTTTTTTTATTTTGTGCACTTTTTTTATTAGTGCGACGTCACGGATATACATCATTAACGAATTTGTTTTTTATCCGACTGCGCGAAACAATGTGGATAACGTTTGTGGGGAGTTGGTATGTAGAATATTTATCCCACATATACCCTAACCGGTTGGACATATGTTAAGTATTGTTATATTGGACTTAATCTCCTTAGTGACCTGGGTATGCAAGGCCAATTGTAAAATGTTCATAAAGAGTATCCTTTGAGATATAAAAATGTTTTCGAAATGTGTGGTGACGAAAAAAACGAATGAAGGCGTGGCATACAGAAACTTTTTCCTCTTTATATTCTTGTGAAATGCTTGAAAGTTTCTGTGACTTTAAATCTTTCATTCTTCCCTCATTAAGAACAAAACAAAATCAACACATTAAGAATTAAAAAAAATTCTGAAAATTACTTCTTTTAGAAATGTTGAATATAATATTTCGATAAATTCTCAATTAGCACTTTCTGTGATATTTTTCGTTTCTTTACTATAAAATTAATAGTGAATATATATTCTTTATAAGAATAATTTCATATTTTCACATTTTCTGCCTAGATTGTACAGAGATGTTTGGCTTATTGCTGATATATTACCTTGAAACGCGCCTAGAAGAATACTCACATTACTTCCAATGTAGCTGCAAGATATGAATGAATAGCTGGAAGACCTCAACTTTTCAACGATCAAGATGTTGATGAGATATCTAAACACTTTTTGTGTGTGCTTTTACGCATAACTCAGGCAAATGAGACGTTTTTCAGCTCAAACTTAGTATTTGCGTCAGGAGAATGAGATGCTTGTGATGTTCAAATGATAAGATTGTTGTACATGACAAGGAGAAGTCCAAAATCTTAAAAAAAAGTCAATTTGGCTTAAAGTATGGGAGCTTAGATAATGGAATAAGGGGTGAAGTAAGTCCCTCAATTGACAGTCCCCATTACGTGTAACTGAGTACAATTTAGTTGGCTGCAGTAGCCAGGGAAATACATACACTTATTTTTGAATTGGAACTGCCAAATCCTATAAAATTATTCGGTTACATCCTATGGTAACGGGTCAGTGGGATTGGCCGCTATACCGGTCCTCTTGTCAAATGCCCCACTCCATCAGTCACCAAGTCCGTATGATTGACATTGGGGCAATAGGTGGAAAATATGGCATTTTTTCATGAAAAGTCCCAAACTGCGAAAAAAGTCTCCAACTTTACCTAACCTACTGTAGCGAGGACAGTCGGATCGGTCATCACGCAAGTTTACCATGTTATCTTACTAAACAATTGTTAATATCTTCCAAATTATTATTACTCGTACAAAATCCAAATTCTGCATTTCACAAGAGTAAGACGAAGGAAAGTTCCGATAAGCCACGCTTGTCGTTTTTGTTTGTTTATTGAATGATATTCTTGCATTGTTCATTGAAAGCTACTCGTGTTTCATATTTTCAATCGTTCCTGACCACGCCGCCCGCGAGGGCGAGCGCCGTCGCTTTCCCTTGTGAGCCGTCAGCGGAGCTTCCCGCCGCGCCGCATCGTAGCAGCGGCGAATCGCGCGCGCGCCCGGCACGCACGGCCGCTCGGTCCGACCTGCGCACGCCCCTCGGGCGAGTAACGAGGCGTGACGAGGCAGATCTGCGCGGGCGCGCGGGTCAGCCTCGCTGCTCGAGAGTACGACAACGTGGAATTAAATTAAACGAGCGAACGCATTACGCGCGCGGGTCGACGCGCCCAGTCGCCGGCCGCCGCCGCCGCCAACCCGCCGGCCTGCCCGCCCGCCCGCTCTCAGACGCTGAATGAGCTGTCAGCAGCGTTCGCGTTCTGCGATGAAATTCGCTAATGCTCGCCTGCTCGTTCGCCTGATGACGTTGTTTTATTAAGAACGATAGTGTGTTTGGCTGCGTAGTTGCCGCGACATGTTTATTATGTTTATCTGTTCTTGAAGTCAAGGCATGTAGCGGAAACATGTGCACGTTGCTCACGGTTTGTGAGTAAATGGGCGTATTAAGATGATAATCTCACGGAGATAATAATAATATAGCAATGGTAGAAAAATGGGAATAATAGAAGGAAATGCAGGGGAAATATGGGAATAATGGGAAAGCATGGAGCAACCTGTTTTTTTCTTTCACAATTTTCACGTACATTCACTGATATTTTAAACTTCTCAACCCATACGTTAAAAGCTATCGAGATAACCTTTTTTTTCTTTTTTTTCTTTCTTCAATTTATTACTTCTCGTTCGACAATTATGTCTTTCGAGGGTTTTGAGTCTTTCGAGGGTTTTGAGAATAGAGATAACCTCTATCCTGCATGTTCTCTCTATTCAGAATGATAGGGAAGATGGTTGATCTCTTATTGTAGATCGTATTGATCTCTTTCTACATTGTATATCACACGATATTGATATCAAGGTTTTCTGCTCACTCGCAGTTCTGTCGGGTGCTTGCTTTTGATCGATGGCAACAGGCCACGTACGAATGGAAACATATATGTGATCCCAGGGTAGCGGGAAAGAGAAATTGAGAAGCAAGGAATAACTCATTTTGCGGTCTCTATCTTATATAATATCTTACTGTTTCGTGAAACGCGTAGGTGTGACCAGCTGAAATCTTCACGCAGATCTTTCAACTTCGTCTTTCTTTTAGTTTTGTTCTTCTTGATCGCTTCAGCTTGAACTCGAACCTAGGTCTTCCTAAATGTGGGGCTTAGGGATCAGAGACTCAGTCACGTGGGTTGCCAGAGAAGGCGAACATTACTTATTACCAGCGGAGGTCCTACAGCTGTCATCGCTTCCCGCACCTCCTATACCACAGGCCTCGGTCTCGCAATGCTCCTTCCTCCTCCTCGATACCTCTTGCGCGCGTAACTTCATGTTCTTCTACCGAACACGATGCTGCAAGTCTTCCGCTTCCATTTCTTCCTGCAAGTGGATTTAATATGACCCTTTTTGGCCATCTGTTTCATTCGTAAAACTTGACCAAGCTACAAAAGCTACTTTTCTTGAATTCTGTCAGCGAATCGTACTGAGACTGCCATTTTCTTTGTCTGATTTCTTATACGTTAAGAAATTCTAGAAGATCTATCATTTCTACTATGTGAACTTTCCTCATGCGTCACTTAATTTGTGCTCTTCTGAGAATTACACTAATGAAGTCGTTGAATTGGGTGTGATATTGGAATGTGGCTTTTTTTTGGAGAAGACTTATTAGCGGAACTTGCTAGGGCAAAGAGGCTTTTTAGAAGGCTAATACTAGTGAACAAAAGATTTCCTGATGTAGAAGTCGGCTGTACAACTAATAGTCACAGTTACAGTGACTCCTCGGGTTTTTTAATACAATACGCCTTCAACCTGTTTTTCTTGTTTTGATTGTGGTTAAATCAGACTAGCGTCATAAGTTTGATTTCCTTTCCTGTTTTGCGCCAAGACAACTCAACTCTTGCTTTCTGAGTATTTTATTATTATTGCTTTGCAGTGAAGTATTTTTTTTTGTTTGAACACTGCCGTAAATGAAAACAATAAAAATTGAACCAAGTCTTAAATAACATTTATAACAGTCTTCCTTGATCGTTCTTCTTCTTCTTCTAATAATAATAATAATAATAATAATAATAATAATAATAATAATAATAATAATAATAATAATAATAATAATAATAATAATTGTTTCTATTACTCTGAATTTTTGGTACTTGAATTGTATTTGATTTAACGTAATTATTGACTTTATTCATGTTTTGAAATGGTCTTATCTTCTAAATGCTTCTCTCTACGAGTGAGATATTCCGACTTAAGTTCTTTCGAAGTTGGCACCCTAAACGTACACACACACACACACACTCACAGATATAATAATATATATAAAGAATTTAACGTTGAATTATCGTGATTGACGTTTGATCACATGACTAAGTAGGTGGAGAAATCTCATTTTCATTGTAATGGATACAAGCAATCGCATGATTGTGTCATACGTAACATATTTCCTCTTACTCATAAATCTTTCACCTACGTGCAATCAAACCTATCTACGATGTTTTATTTGTGAATTGAGTAGATGTCAAATCCTGTAGGCGGAAGACGTAATGTATTTAGAAATCGACTGGAGAAAAAGTCATTTGCTTGGAAGTCATAAAAAAGGATCAAATTTCACGTAAACTTCTATTAATTATTTTATTCTAAATTTATTGATAATTATGAAATACTCGTAGTCTGACAACAAGGGAAACTTTTAACTCTAATGTTAATAAACACTTTAATATCGTGGAAATCAAACAAGCAAGAGTAGTGGGCGCGATTGTGACGTGCGTCTTGATCTTTGTACTGGCTAAGTGAGGGTAAGAGGCAGACTGCGTCATAGGTGACAGTCATTTGGTCACGATTTCAAGTCTGTCTCGTTAGGAGTCCTTGGTCATGTGTGTGCAGTGATGCAGAAAGTTGTCTGAATAGAATTGCTTGTTGTCAGCTTGCTAAAGATTAAAAAATAGACTCCAGAATATTTAAAATTTCATTATGAGATTTCATTTTTTTTGGTATTTACATATTTTGTTTTACTAACGATGAATCATTCTATCCTGAATTATTTTATAATCGTGCCCTGCATAAGCTACTAATGTAGCACGAATTATTTACGAATTTTGTTCAATATTTTTAGTTTTAATTTATTGCTTTTCGCTGAAGAGAAGAGCCTCCGTAATTATCTTCCGTTTCCTCAGGTTTCTAGCCATCCTTAGAATATTGGAGTGGAATCTCTTTTGTATATATACTTTAATAATAATAATAATAATAATAATAATAATAATAATAATAATAATAATAATATCCAAATAGAGTAGAGAAGGTCGCTAAGGCGCGATGCTAATTTTGAATCCCTTGGGAAATATGTGTGTATGTATGTATGTATGTATGTATGTGTTATTCAAGGACTGAATCATTTAAGAAACAGTGTTGGCTTGAAAGTCTCCCATATAATTGCAATGAAGACGCAAATTGAAGCTGAAATTGGCGTTATCGTCGTTGTCCAAAAAGGTCGAAACTATGAAACAACAATAACAGTCGGTTTAACATTGCTGGTAAACTTATTTCAGCAATGAAATCATTGCATAGGTAGAAAAGAATTGGATAATGTTGGAGGCCCGCTTTTCTTTTTTTTTTTTTGTTTTTTTTTGTTTTCCGCGGGAGGGATGTTACATGGATATGCCTTTCATTGCAAAAAATCTTACCTGTTAATTGCCGCTCATATAATTACTTGGAATATTACCTACTGCAACTCTCTCTCTAAATATTTATTATATTTATATATATTAATATATTTATTATATATATATATATATATATATATATATATATATATATATATATATATATATATATATATATCACCCTCTCCTTTCCCCCCTCTCTTTCTCTTCTCTCTTTCTTGCTTTCTGTCTGTCTATCTCTCTCAGCTCAGACCTGGGAAAACACACTGCCTTCCTCCCAATAAGCCGGTGCATTGTAGGGACGTGAGAGCGCTCGTGGCGGGCGGCGCGGCGCGGTGCGGCCGTGAGGTGGCGGCGCGTGGCGCGGTGCGGCGTAGCGCAGCACGCGCGGCGGCCGCGGCCCCGAGGAGCCGAGCGGGCCGTGATGTCATAGCCAGGCGCGTTCGCGGTGCACGTGGCGGCGGCGGCGCAGAAGCGCCTGACCGGATGGACCAGCGCACGCGGAGCAGCGCCCGTGCGCTTCCAATCACGCCCTCCAGCGATGCGCTGCGCGTTGGCAAGCGGGCTACCTAATCGGCTCTGGACAGACGCTGCTTCGGGAGGAATAGTTTCGCTCTCGATGTGAATTCGGCACTATGCTCTTCGCTTCGAATGTATTGTTTTTATTTTTTAACTGTGAAGATGTATCATGTCACCCGCAAGCATTTTCAATAAGACTGAACATTTATTTGTTTCATAGTTTGAGTCTCGTCATTTTTAGGTCTTGCTGTTTGACTTGTATTTGCTTGACTGCCTGTTATCAACGGCTGACCCCGTAGCTGACTTTACGTATAGAGTACTCTTTGTCTTTATGATTGATGTTGGGAGAATTTTTCCTGTTCCTTTTTGATCTTTTCTCCATTCCATACTTTTTGTATTATGTAATCTAGAAAGGGTAATGTGCACTTCAGTCGTAAGCATATCCAAAACAAATCTAAATTCTTTCTTCTCCCCCACACATAGAGAGAAATCTCATTTAAGCTAATTGCAAAATTAAAAATTAAAATCAGAAAAAATCTGAATCTAAAATGGTACCACATGTTGCAAATCAGACGAAACCATTTTGAAGCCTTCCTGAAAGAAATTTAATATGGAGTATTCCCGCTCCTAGCATGGCTGACAACATTGAAATAACCGACAAGGTTCTTGAGTTCCTTTTTGTCATCTCTATTCTTCCACTAGAGATTCTCGAAGGATTTGGGAGGTTGCTCTCAATTGTAGAATGCGTTTCGCCAGTTTATTTGAGATCTTTTTGATTGGATTTAGTTCTGGACTTCTGACTGGTTAATCCACGTTAAACAAATTGTGTTTCTGCATGAAATCTTGAATATTGTTGACAGTATTGGTCAATTATTATCATGCATTGGACAGTTCATTTTCAGTAATACCACTTGGCACTAAAATCTCATGAATGTTTCGTTTTTAATGCTCTATTTCTAACTAAACGACTTCCCAATTTTACGTCCAACTTATGTCGTTTCAGAGCGAAATTGATTTCCTTCCGTAAACAATTACAAGTTACACTAATTCGGGAGGAAATCGTACTCATCGTTTTCATCATAA
This sequence comes from Teleogryllus occipitalis, assembly GCA_011170035.1. Lineage (NCBI taxonomy): Eukaryota > Metazoa > Arthropoda > Insecta > Orthoptera > Gryllidae > Teleogryllus > Teleogryllus occipitalis. The sequence continues at coordinate 73,899 of BLKR01003757.1, read as the reverse complement.
TGAAAAACCATCAGAATGAAACAAGCAAATTCTGGACTCATTTTCTCATATTGAACATATCAGGTCTCCGATAGTGTAACTGCCAGAAAATTTGTTCCCAGGCTTACATAAAATGCCACACTGTTTGGCATATTCTCAGAAGGGACGTTAGCGGTTCGCCTAAACCTTGTACTACATACTTTTCGTCTATTTCTGCTTGTTCGATTGTTAACTCTTGCACCTGAAGTCTGCAGATCTTCTGTAGCTCCTGTCCGGTTGCTTGACAGTTCCTTAATATTTGTATACAATCCAAATGTTTCTGTACTTGTGTTTATCAAGAGAGGTGGGTGGTGTGGTTTGAATAAGAAGGGAGGGAGGAAATTGAGGTTTAAACACTGTTTAATTTTCTTTAAAGAGTTTCCAAAGATTCTATTTTTCTTGAAGGAAACCTAGCATTTTTGCAACAAACCTCTGATGGTGACCCTATTGTACTACTAACGTCACTGCACAGTTGCTTCTTTTGATGGCAAAAGTTTACCTTGTTGCTTTTCGTCTTTCTCGAAATTATCCATAATCTTTAAATCTATGATTAAATCAAACAAGCCAAAATGTACTGTCTTATTTCTGCTGTGTGAGAGTTTGTACTCCTACCCATACAATTCATTTCGAGAAATTAAACATGAAAACTGTTTCATTTTTTATATTTGGGTTCTTTGTCATTATTGTTCATTAAATAACAGACATTTCTGGAATTTAGGCAATATTTTTATTTATTCTCTACTCGCTAACGGGAACGCTAAAGTGAGTAATTAATCGTTTTTGTGCGTGATTGTTTGCTTGACATACAATAGTGACGAAGCTCCAAACCTTTGACGAGTTCAGATAATAAACTATTGGCAAAGCCCAAAGAACTGTATTTTACCGAAAGAAAATTGTTTGCAGGAGGAAGTGGTAGGTTACGTTTGAGAGCTACTAAATGAATCCAGTGACCTCTTCGTTCGGGTGGCGTGGCCCGCTCCCTTCTACGCCGTGCTTCTCGGCCCAACGGTACAGTCTCTGGCCTCCCCCTGACAAGGCCGCGCCAGGCACGAGCGAAAAATAATTAATTCTTTATTATCTCGCATGTGCAGACTCATGCCTTCGCCGGTGGTCCTGGGCTATCGTACTTCATCCAGGTGGTACATTGGACACTCGCCGAAAGGATACAACTGTCGGGCAGCGATAATTAGAATCCTATTGATTTCCATTTCGTTGATTTAACAAATGATACATTATATACAAAAATAATGTGTAGGTAATAATTATATTGCAAAAATAATTTACACCGTGCATATGAAGTATTGCTGTCGTCACATCAAAAATAGGTTTATTTTCTGGTTTCCTTTATTCATACTTCTAAAAAACATTTTGTATTTTTATATACTTACAAATAAATGAAATGATATGTAACCATTGAAACTTGTTTTCGTGGGAAATATATTGGAATAAATATTCTCATTTTACGTTATTGTTACATTCCGTCCCTTTAGTACGATATAGAGAGGAAAAGTAAAAATAATCTGGAAAGGAAATGTAGGAGTGGTTTCATCACCGTCACAAAATAGAAATGAGAACACCATTGTGTTAATTCGTTCTTCTCGTGAGCCTTGTGTATTGTCACCGGAACAAGAGGTTTTTCCGGTTAATTTTTTAGTTCTTTCGTGACGAACCGCCGAAAACGAGACATTACTTCACTTCAGTGGATTGCCACGTACCTCATGCGAGTACTCTTTTTGCCCCAGGTGGTGTAATTTAATGGTGGCATGTAGGAAATGGACGCGGTAATTTCCTTGATTCATATAGTTAAAACTTCGAGGTAAAACAAAGTAGGAATTAAGTGAGTCAGGGAAATAACAAGAGTATTTTGAACAAAATGAACTCCTGCGGCAAATCATTTTTTCTTAAAGAGACCCATGGAAAAGTATCGAAACCCCGTCACATCTCATGTGCTGTGCTTGTATGGTCGGGAAACCTTATTTTTACTTTAATCAGATTTATTTTTTACTTCATTAATATTCGAATCAGTCCAACATAAATGCTTCATTGATTTGTTAACATCGCCGTCATAAAAACGCGATACATTAATGGTGTTTGTCGCTTATAATTGCAGATGACAATGCTACTACAATCTTTGAGGATGCTAGTACGGATATTGAAGACGTACGTACTATCAATATTCAACACTTAACTCCGAACAGTAATTTCAGATACAAATGTACGTTTATCCAGCAAATATCTACCTTCCACTTCCATTAACTCTTTCAACGTCGAATACAAACCTTATCATTCTAATAATAGCCATGCATTACATCATGGTCTAATCATTTCGACCTGGTCATGTTGATGTTGCGGGTCGGCTAAATCAGCAAATGGCTGTTTGTGGAGCTGCCGTATGAAGATAATTCAGAGGATATTTATTCCTCTGCTTAGTGGAGAACATGAATTTCAAAACTATGAAGTAATAATATTGATATAGATCAAAGTAAAGAATAATCAAACGTCGCGCTAATTTATTATACTAAGGACATTTTTTATCCTGAATTGTATGTATTAGTAGGGGTCGGATTTATATGCACTAATATTCTATTAATTATGTATGCTTTATGAAGTAAACACTTTGGAAATAAGCACCAAAATATTTTCCATATTGTATCCATCCACTTGTTTCTCGTATATTTTTTTACGCGCATTTCATTCACCCGCCACGTCATACTTACGATACCGCTCATTGAAATTTTGATGATAATTGTTATAAGTGTAGTTTCCACAATGTAATGTCTTTCGCTAAATTCTCGACGTATATTTAACAACTAGCGTACCCGTTCGAGAAATCTAGCTTGTAACCACACTCTTCCCTATTTTTCCATTTCCATATTAATATATAATATATCTTTTTCTTCAAGACCCTCTTATCCTCCGTCACTTGTTCTGTATGTCTCGTTATAATTGATAACAATACAATACCCTCTGGTCAATACAAAATTATTCTTATTTAACTTTATTACCGAGCAGAGAGGTACACTCGTGTAATTCAATCGCGTATAATATCAAGTAATTCGTTTAATTTCACATTTAGTTGCAAATTCTGCACGTCTCTGAGCAGATGGGGTAATATCGAGAAGCGTCGAATCAGCAAAAATGTAATAGAATGTTCAAGAAGATTTCATCCTGTGGATTACAGTGTGAGGAACGTTCCTTTGAGACCTTTGACCTCCAAATTTTACTTTTTATTCCCCTAGAACGCTTCGTTTAGGAGTTCTTTAACGAGATACATTCAGAAATGCTCCCTAGTGTTGCGGATTGCATTTGACATGAATACTTAGTTTTGTTCTACTGCGCCATCTATTGGAGTTACAACAAAATTTACAGCACATAAACGTTCTGGGAGATCGGTCACACGGTGTCGGAGTTATCCACTCTCATACCAACGTCAATGTTAATAGATTAGCATTAGAATCACGTTTGAACACAGTTCAGAAACCGCCGTCCGTAACAGATACCTTTACAGCAAGAAAAGATAAGTTCCTTTCTTTTTCGCAATCTCTTTCATTCACGTTGGTGTGGTTGGTGTTGTTAGATAGTTGAAAAGTGAATATCGTGCTGCATCAGCTATTATAGTGTAATTTTCGTACGGCGGTAATATCAAATCATCGTACGTGTTATCGTACTTTATCACAAATATCTTATAAAATTGTCGTACTTTATTTTTTTCCAATTTTTAATGCATGTTACTTTAATTTTATGGTTTACTAGTTCATTGCTGTGTGTTTACAGACTTCAAACAAAACACGTAACGGTGTTGTTAATATCCTTCTGGGCCTTTCTGATTCTTTATGCCCTCGGGCCTTTTGAATACTCGCTCTAATGTCAACATAACACATACAAAATTTGGGTGAGTTCGATTTATTAAAGTTACGATGCAAGCAAATACAATAAATAAATGGCATAATGCTCAAATAAGTAAAATAACTCGTTATACACCTTATTTTGCTTCATTGATATGAAATTGTAATTTTGGAATGTTCCCGTGAATATACAATTGCCACCAGTCACTCATATTTCACTGATAAGTATCACCTTTTTTTAAAGACATAGTATGTGCTTCTTGAGTAGCAGTACTACTCGTAGGAATAAGATGTATACGGCACATCGGCTAACATCCTCAAAATATTATTTTCTTGGTGTTATGACATATTCTAAATTCCTTTTGGCAATAGACGAAAATAACCTAAAAGTACTGTTTCATCAACGCAATTTACACTGGTATATAACTCTCAAATACATTATAAACATTTTCATATATACTTTTCGAAATTTTACTCGAAACGTGTCCGTAGTTTTATTTGCTTTTGCGAGAATTTCCGCTGGAACTTTACAATATTCTTTCATTTTGTACACAAAAATCAGTCCAATAACGACTATGCAATAGTAATTAGATAACACACTGTTTTGTTTATCTGACTTCATATTGACAAATGACTATTACAATGCATCTTTTCACTTTAGACGCAAAAAAATTATCAAATGTTTCGAATTCTCGTTTTATTCATCAACGAACTAGTACCATAACGTTTTGTATGCACCGCGGGCGTTAATAGATGTTTTTCGAATCTATCTCTTATTTTCTCATTAGTAAGATTGTGTGAGAGAGAGATAAATTTCCATTCTTCGCGGAAGAAAATAATAAATAAACACGTCAAACATCTTTTTAGATATCTTAAGGAAGTTATTTTACAATGTTTATTTTTTTTAATTCGACTTTCTTCGCGAGAGTCTCAGAATTTCTATCTTCAACAAATTTTCAGAACTTTTAATCACATTTCTTTAGAGTAATTGGAATTTATTCAAATCTTTTAAAACTAGTACGACTAAAACAGCACGTACTTTCTCACCTTTAGTAATGGTTGTGTAATTTCTATTTATACCACAATTTCTCTGCGAATTAACAGATCTCAGTCATCATTTTTTGTAAGACTCATTTCAAATCGTAGAACATTTGGAACGAAAATAAATTAGTTTCAAGCAATACATTTTTTTTTCAAAACTTTAAATGAAAATATATCTCTGGCATTGAATTCATTTTATAAGGTATGCAGTGTATTCACGAACATATCCAATGAGTTTTTTAGCCTTACAATATTCTGCGTAAGCAGTATGCGAGAAAGTAAATTAAAAGTTAATATATTCGATACTGATATCATTGACAAATAAATGAAAATAGATCGAACAATATATAATAGTAATTATTAAACGCTATAGTATTGTAATATTCTCCAAATATGTAAATCTATTTGTTTATATTAACGCGAACGACAGACAGCTGCCATTATCGCCTTCTGTTATCAGTGCGGCGATGCAACAATGACCGCTAATTCGTATGAGAAACATATTTTGCCAATTAGCATTGTTGATACCGCTAGCAAGAAAATGAAAATGGATAAAAATATAATAATTAATAATAATATTTTTATTTTCATCAAACTTGCTACGTATTTGCATGCATTACTCTTCATACCTATATCTTATTAAGCAAAGCGAAATCTTCTATTCGTTTTCACATACAATACATTGAAAGGACACAATTTAAAATAGGTTTTAAAACTTTCTAAAAGATTAATTTTTAAACGTATAACAAAAGCTCAGAAGTAAGAAACAAATAAATATGAAATAATATACAAATTCTAACTTACGCAGCATTCAACTGCGTAGCACCACCATTCGTTTTACGTTCATGAAGCGCAGTAAATTGGGAGCGGGCAACTACGTTTGTCGCCAAATTACACAAAAAAGAAAACATATTTTCAAAAAATAAACATGGCCGTATTTGAAGATCTGCTTTTGACGAACACATTTGCTTAAGAAAAAAATGTATATTCACTATTGTGGTTTTAGGAAGAAATTTAATTTTTTAAATTTTCGAAAAATCAGTTATTTCAACAAACATGTACCTGCACCGTTCTCTTAAGCGTCCTTTGATGTTCTATTTTAATCTAAGGTTCAAATTTAATAAAAATGTGTGCCGTTTTTAAGAAAAAATAGTTTAAAGACAATAAAATGACCTGTTTGACACAAAATTTCACACAAAATACTATTTTTTTCGAAAAATTGAACATAACATTATTACTTTCTCGTATTCATACGTATGTGTGGAGTAATATACATAGTATAGAGAAAGTTATGTAATGCTGCGGAAAATCGATTTCGAGATTTCAACGGAAGTGTTTTAGGGTCCCCTGATACCTAAAAAGTGTTGTTGTTTTTTCAAAACGTTCGTCCGTCTGTCCCTCCGTCTGTGCGTCCGCTATCCGTCCGTCTGTCCGTATCTGTATATAAATATTTTAATTTTCATCTGTAATTATCTGTATATAAATACCTTAATTTTCATTTGCCTTTAAAGTATTTCCTTTTTTATATACTCCTATTTTTTGTATTTAAACACATGACTAAAATAAATGTCCAAAAAACTCGAAAATATAGTTTTTCAAGTTGAAAATGTATTTAAAACGCGTTTTTCATTTAATTGCGTATTGTATTTAATTGCAAATATTGCACGTACTATTGTACGAAACATACTAACATTTTCAAAAAAATCTACATGATCTTAATGAAAGAACTATTTATGGGAAACGAAATTCACTTGAAGAAAAAACCTTACCGACGTTTTAGATTAGATAGATATTTATTATTCTGCAGGTAGATATATACAACCTGGTGGCAGAATACTACAAGCAACATATTACAAATATTAACTTTAAATTACTTAACAATGTAACCTTAAATTATTTAAAGGCATAATAATAATAATAATAATAATAATAATAATAATAATAATAATAATAATAATAATATGCTAACAATAGCATTAACTACTTTTATGGTTGACCTGCACAGTTATTTTAAGTTATTAAATACAAGACTACACGACTTTTTAATTACACTTCATTTCACTTTCACTTCACTTCACAACATTTGAAATTCACTTCTCTTTCTACTTCTATACTGCACTACACTGCACAACACGTCACTTGACTTCAATACATTACTACTATGAATATAATTATATATTTAGTACAGGAACGCATTTAATAGTAATTAACACAATAATAATAGCAATGAAAATATCAATAACAATCAAATAATAACTGATAATAATCCAACTTACTAAATTAATAAAGTTTAAAAATTCCATTAGTTAATTTATTTTTAAATCTATGAACACCTAGACGAAAGGGTTCCAAGTCTGTCGCAGGTAACTTATTCCAGACCGTTATTGTTCTATTTGTAAATGAAAATTTTCCAATATCTGTTCTCTGAGGCCTAAACTGAATTTTGTGCTTGTGATCCCCCCTACTAAAGTACGAAGGTCTACCCAGTCGGATGTAGATATCTTTCCAAGCAGGATAACCAGTATACGCTTTGTACAGGGCACAGAGTGTTGCCTTAACTCTCCTAATTTCTAGAGACTCCCATTCTATATTCTTCCTATTCCCTCGAAAAGCAAATGTATACGCTCTTCTCTGTACTCTATTCAAATATTCCTTTTGAGAATTTCTATAAGGGTCCCAACAAACAGCCCCGTATTCCATTAAGCTAATTAGAGATAATTAAGCTAATTCTCTCGCTTTCGCAGTACTCTTTTTTAGTATTCGCATAGTAAAATGCAAGGACCTCCAGGCTTTCCCTACGACACAGTTTACCTGATTTTCCCAACTCAATTTGCTATCAAAAATTATCCCCAGGTACTTACAAGACAAGACTCTTGGAATATTTTCGTTGCCTAAACAGTACTGAGTTTCATTATATTTTCGGCCCCTACCAAACGTGATGGTTTTGCTTTTCGAACTATTTATGGTCATGTCATTTTTTTCCGCCCAAAAATGTAATCTGTGGAGATCACGGTGCAAAATATCCTCGTCTTCATTTAATTGAATAACTCGATATATTATACAGTCATCTGCAAATAGTCGTACCTTTGAATATAAATTGTCTGGCAGGCCATTCACAAACGCAAGAAACAGGAGAGGTCCAATAACTCTTCCTTGAGGGATCCCTGAAGTTACCTATGCTTGAGTCGAAAATTGTTGTCCAACTCGGACTTTGTTTCCTATCTCGAAGAAGCTCATCAATCCACGCCACAACTCTGGTGTCAATACCCGATTGCATTAATTTACGAACCAGTTTATCGTGTGGAACAACATCAAATGCCTTCGCAAAATCTATTATTACGGTGTCCACCCTTCCACCATTAACAACTTCATCAGCAATATCCTGAAACAATGATACTATCTGACTCTCGCAAGAGAAACTGTTCCTAAAACCATGCAGTCCCTGAAATAGCCTTTCTTTTCTTTCCCATTCTTGTCTAATATACCTAGTTATCGAGTGCTCCATTAGCTTACATACAACTGACGTGAGACTGACTGGTCTATAATTGGGTAAAACAGTTCTATCACCACGCTTGAAAATCGGAGTTACGGAGTTCGTAAATACGGTAATATTGCCTCTCCACCGTGTTTAATTATGTCAGTTGTAATGGCATCTGGACCACGCGACTTTCCATTTTTCATAGATTTAATTTGTTTTCGCAATGTGTTTACGTCTATATTAAACTGATTTGGCACAACCTCCCTCGATATCCGAGTGAGTTGAGATTTTCTTTTAAAAACGGAACTGAAGTAGACATTAAAAGCGTTTGCTTTTTCCCGAACTTTTGAAACTAGAGGTGCTATAAAATGGCACAGACTTTCTCGTAGCACATTTTTACTTTCTCGTATACATACGTATATACAGCAGTAATATACGCAGTATAGAGAAAGTTACGTATTGCTGCGGAAAAACGATTTCGTTATATCAACGGAAATGCACGATTTGGGGTCCCCTGATACCGAACTTTTTTTTTCTTTCTTTCTTTTTTCAAAACGTCCGTCCGTCCATCTGTCTGTCTGTCTGTCTGTCTGTCTGCCCGTCCGTCTGTTAACACTACTACCACCTAAACCATACGTACAATCTCTTCCAAATTGAAGAATCCCTTGTCGATACGGCTCTAGTTAAAGCTTTGAAATTTTGAAAAACATTCTTTGAAATTTGGGGGTACTCTAGATGACGCCCCCGGCACATTCTTAAAATTTTCTCAAAAACGGCTCCAAATAGAGCAAAATACACTTATAATTGCTTGTAAGATAACAGCAATATACACTTATAAAGGTGCATAGATCTGATTTTCAGGTTTAACTCTGAATTTTCGAAAATTACACACGTTATTTTTTCCGGCGTTTTCCTACAACTACAAAATTAAAGACAGAGATTTTTCTTCAAATGAAGTTTTTGTGCATAAATAGTTCTTTCAATTAGGTCATGAAGACTTTTTTGAAAATTTTAATAGTTTTCATGCAATAGTGCGTGCAATATTGGGAATTTAAAAAAATAACAAAAAAGTAAGATTTTCTCAAAAACGGCCTGAATTTTTTTCTTTAAATTTTTGGTAAGGTTAGTTCCAAACGAACCCTATACGATGACATAAACGCTATTTTGCTCTATTCTTTTTTTTCTCAAAAATTACGAAAATGAAATGTGTTTACTTGTCTCTCACGTCTATAATATTTTTATTTGTATCTTTTTAATATATTTATTAAAGACGATTTTTATATTATTATATTAATGAGCATATGTGCTTTAAATAATGTCAAATAAATTTTCTTGAAAACTCAACAGTTGTTTGTAAAAAATTACTTCAAATTCCGCATTTTTAGAAACGCTCAAACGCCATTTTCTCAAAAAGGGCTCCAAATTTTTCTTCAAATTTGTCCAATAGGTAGTGCTAATTGCACTGTTTAACATGATGTAAAGTTGATTTTGTTGTATTCTTTTGTATTTTCAAAAATTACACAAATATATATTTTTTTAAATACCTATTATGCCCCTAATATGGACATTTCCATCCATTTGTATGCATTATTACATTTGTTAGTAAATGTGCTTGAAATGACTTCAAATGATTTTTTTTGAAAACTCAGATTCCTTTAAAAAAGAGCTTAAATTTCGCATTTAGAGTAATGCTTAATTGCCACTCTTAAAAACGACTTCGAATTTTTCAATGAAAATTTCTATTTAGAACGAGTTTTTACTCTTCTTTAATAATTTTGAAGTAATAATTCGGTTGTACTAGGAGAGCAAGAAGTTGAAAAATTTCAAAAATGTTCTTTGGGCGTCGATAGATGGCAGCTAGCCAGAGAATGGAACAAGACCTTTAAGTTAGACCACACCAAGGAAGTAAGAAAACTGTACTACGAGAAAGCCTGTGCCATTCTGTAGCATCTCTAGTTACTTTCTCATATACATACGTATGTACGGGAGTAATATATGTAGTATAGAGAAAGTTATGTAATACTGCGGAATATCGATTTCGAGATTTCAACGGAAATACACGTTTTGGAGTCCCCTGATACCGAAAAAATGTTGTTTCAGAACGTCCGTCCGTCCGTCCGTACGTCCGTACGGCTGTCCGTCCGTCTGTGAACACTGGCTTAAACCATGGGTACTTTTCCAAATTGAAGAAAGCGCTGTCAATCTGGCTCTAGTTGAAGCTTTGAGATTTTGAAAAACATTATTTAAAATTTGGGAGTACATTACATGAAGCCTCCCGAACATTTTCAAAATTTTCTCAAAAGCAGATCCAAATTTTTTCTTTAAATTTCTAGTAAAAATAAAGTACACTTACAAATATGGCATCGCTTCGATTTTCACGGTTAACTCTAAATTTTCGAAAATTGCCAAAATTTAATTGTTTTTGGAGTCTATCTACAACTACAAAATTGAACACAGAGTTTTTTCTTCAAATGAAATTTGTTGTCCGTAAATAGTTCTTCCATAACGGTCATGTCATTTTTTAAAAAAAAAAACTTAGTCGTTTTCGTGGAATAGTATGTGCCATTAATGCAATTTTAAAAAATTACAAAAACAAGATTTTCTCAAAAACGACTCCATTTTTTTCTTTAATTTTTTGTACAGTTAGTGCTAAACAAACCCTACACGATAACATAAACGCCATATTGCTCTATTCTTTTATTATTTCAGAAATTACAAAAATGTATGTTTTTGATTTGTCTCTCACGTCGGTAATACTTACTTTACAGGCGATTTCTTCACAGTATTATATTTATGAGTACATGTGATTTAAATAATGTTAAATAAATTTTCTCAAAAACACAACAGTTTTCTGTAAAAATGACCTCAAAATCCCGCATTTTCAGAAACGTTCAAACGCCACTTTCTCAAAAATGGCTCTAAATTTTTTTTTCAAACTTTTGCAAGGAATTGTAGTAATGGCACTGTTTAATAAGTAACGTTGATTTTGTTGTACTCTTTTGTTTTTTGAAGCCGGTTTTAAGAAAATAGCCATTAAGCATTACTGTAATTGCGATATTTGAAGCTCTTTTTCACAGGAATCTATTGAGTTTTCGAAAAGCTTCATTTGAAGCACATCCACTCACAAATGTTATAATGTATACAAACCATTGGAAATGTGCATATTAACGACCCGAAAGATATTTAAAAAAAATTACATTTGTGTAATTTTTGAAAAAACAAAAAGATATACCAAAATGAACCTTACTTCACAGTAAAAATGCAATTAGCACTATCGATTGGAAAAATTTTCAGAAAACATTTGGAATCAGTTTTGAGAAAATGGCGTTTGAGCGTTTCTGAAAATGCGAAATTTTGTCCTCATTTACGCAGTAAACTGTTGAGTTTTTGAGAAACTTTATTTTGCATTATTTGAAGCAAATGTACTCATAAATATAATAATGCGAAGAAATCGCCTCTAATGTCAAAGTGAGAGAAAATAATGCGAGAGGAAATAAAGAAATTACATTTTCGTAAATTTTTCAAAAACAAAAGAATAGAGCAATATGTCGTTTATATCATCGTATAGGGTTCGTTTGTCACTAACCGTACCAAAAATGTACAGAAAAAAATTGGAACCGTTTTTGAGAAAATCTTGTTTTTGTAATTTTTTAAAATTGCAAATAGTGCACGCAGTTCTGCACGAAAACTACTTAAATTTGTAAAAAAAAATGTACATCACCTTTATGAAATAACTGTTTATGGGCAACAAATTTCATTTGAAGGAAAAATCTCTTATCTTAAATTTTCTAGTTATATGAATAGTCTGAAAAGAATTGAAAGTTTTGCAATTTTCGAAAATTCCGAGTTAACCGTGAAAATCGGACCTATGCCACTTCTAAAATTGTCATTTCCTGTATTCTTTCAAGAAATTTTAAGAAAAAAATTTTAGCCGTTTTTGAGAAAATTTTGAAAATATGGGGGGGGGGAGCTTCATGTAAAGAACCCCCAAATTTTAAAGAATGGTTTTCAAAATTTCTAAGGTTCAACTGGAGGCAGATCGAGAGGAGATTTTTCAATTTGGAATAATAAAAACATATAAGCAAATGAACTTAACGAAACTGTCTAATCGTAATTAGGTGTAAGTTATATGATTGCTTTCATTGTCGCTGTCTTGTGGTGAGGTGCTCAACTGGGTGGAAGAAATATTTCCTTGTACCAGGCGTGTCACTGAGTCTCAGTCACCTTGACATCAGCATTGTAGACCACCATCTTTTCCAGAGTTTCTTGCATTTTGTTAAACATAATAGTTCTAGTTGGAAAGTATTTTTTTATTGACAATATTTTCGTAATTTTCAAAGAATTACGTATTAAAATAGGTGTAGTTAAAGATATAAAATTACACATTTGTATATACACACTCGCACACATTATGTATGCCCGTGTGTATAATGAAAAAAATTGAATTCGCTCTTTTTTTCGTTCTTTAAATCGAAGGTGAGAACATATCGAATTGGATGAATAATTTACTTAGACTGCTTAGAGTCATGGTTCTCAAACTCTTCGATCACTTTTCTTTGGAAACCTGAGGTCAATGGCGCATAGGCCTTGTCACGTTTTGCATTCATTTCATCATTAATTGAAGTACTCATTTCTTTTCATTAGTTGAAGTACTTGTCATTCTTTAATTGAAGTAATCATCACACTTCCATCGCAATAACGTGAGGAATGACTACGATGTGTTGGGCATAGTATAAAGGCGGCTCCACACATTCGTTATTCGGCGAACAGCGAGCAACCGCCCGCCGAATCCCGAGTAGCGTGGATGAGTTGCTTGCTATTTACCGAGTGACGAACGTTCGGTGCTCGCTCTACCCACCACGTGTCTATCTTTTGGATCCGTCAAAGAGAGCGAACATTCGCCGAACACGTCAGCTGTCGAACGGGTCAGCTGCTCGGGTTCGCTGCTCGGCGAATGCCGAATGTGTGGGGCCGTCTTAAAACGTGTGAACAACAAAGTTCGTTATTAAAAAGACTGGGACTATTTTATTCGAAGTTGTACGTATGTTGGTTTACCATATCTCTTTCTCCAATTGCATTGTAAATAATTTGCGAAGGTCCTGTGGGCCCTTTGCCTCACCGATACACTTGTCAGGTACCCTCAGTCCATAAAGGTTGACTGATTTATTATATGATGGTGCATTTCATAACTCTTGGAAGATGTTTGATTACAGTAAGGTGATATTTAAAGTATTTTTCATGTTCATCTCATAGTCTTTAACTTTAGTTTTCTGTACCACGTAAAGGTTTTGTTCATATCGCTTTTTAAAGACATAGCTGAAATCGCATTGATTTTAACAAGGAAAATTATTTTGGTTCCATTAAAAATAAATTGGGGGGATTTGTAGCTATTACGGAAACAAAAGGCTTACGTCTGTGTGACAATTTGAGATCCCTTTCCACGGATTTCACATTAATATTTTCCTGACGATGGATGAAACTCTTTTCCTTGACCTTCTCCCTCCATTAGTGCCGTCCTGAGCTGCTCTCTGTGGTCTGTGACACTTCGTTGAGAATGGTGGGTGGAAATGGAAGAGTGTCAGATTCACTTTCCGTAACTGGTCGAAGGAATGTATGATATACTTGTTTCTTTTTTACCTTCTAGGATAAAAAAATAGTCACGTACATAACTTTGTGACTTCCTCAAAATTGGCAAAGATATTGAATTTCCATTACCATTTTCTCGCAGTCTCCGTCTCGCAACACATTAATAGCATGCCTTGTGCAGTGCCCCGCTTTTTACTTGATCACCATGCATCTCACAACAATATTATAGCATGCTAACACTTAGGAACTGTGCTCACCATATCGTCAGCTGAGTGTAACAAGTGTAGTCGGCTGCTCCTTCTAACCAAAAGAATATATAAGTAATAGACATTTCATGAAGCTATTAATATCCTGTCTTTGCTTAGCAATTATGTAACTATGGCAAATGTAACAGAACATGTTTGAACTTTTCAACCAGTTGCGTGAAATAATTTCGTGAAATTGCACGAACTAATCATTACAATACAAGTATAATCTCACAACAATATTATAACATGCTAACACTTGAGGAAGGAACTAACCATGAGGAACTGTTCTCACCATATCGTCAGCTGAGTGCAACAAGTGTAGTCGGCTGCTCCTTCTAACCAATATAAATTCACCATTTCTCACAATAAAATTTCCTTTTCTGCAATGTTTAAATTAGTAAATTAGTAATATGTTTACTTGATTTGCACATTGAAAATGACACGTTCGTCAAAACTCATGTTGTATATCGTTATTTACTGTTTCCGGGCACATCAACTACGTTAGGCATTCGTCCCCTACGTGTAATGCATGTTGTATCCCGGGAGGTGACAGTATTCCTACCCATCTGGAACGTGAATCCAGCGCCGACATACACGTCAGTTTGCGGAGTTTCTTCTTCCACGAATCTCCCCCAACGTGGCACCGCTCCAGTCAATGCAAGCACTAAGCTTCCGTCTGGGTTCACGATATGTATTGTAGCGTTATGTATTTACGCGTGAGTGTACGTGTGTGGGTGTAAGGTTGATTAGGATGAGGAAGGGAAGATCGCGCTCTGTCCGCGGCCCATTTGAGAACTTACACGTCTGGTATTTACCTGGAATTGATCGGAGAAACCACGGAAAAACAGAGCAGCCGGCCACTAGAATTCTCTTCCAGACCGTGGCTGAATACGACTTCACTACGTGTCAGTGCGGAAAATCCTCCACAGTTTGGACTAGAACTCAAGAAATTGGTCAGAAACGTTGCAAAACCAATGACAATGCCGACACTGATCCATTAGAGCCGCTCTCCTCGAAGGCATCAGGACATGTAGTCCATATCACTCTCCACCGCATTGCATCCTCGCTTCTCTCTGGAGATCTATAGTAGTGACCTCATCATTCTACGGAGCCGGAGTTGCGCATCCTTCAACTGTTGAGCTCCCGCTGCACCACGCTTAATTTTCCTCCTTCCCTTGGAAGAGCGCCCTCTGGAGGCAACGAGCTTTTCCCTACGGTGCTGGATGTGAGGCCCCGAGCGCATGCGCGAGTAGCTGCTGGAGGTGCGAACTCGCCACGCGCAGCGCGACGTGTGAAGGAATGCGCACGCAGCGTGAAGCTCTAAGCAAGCTGTCGACGCGCCCATCCATTCGGAGTGACTGACTGGGCTGCAGACACCCCTGCCACGCAAGCGAAGGAATACCGATATTGCGCTTGTAATTTTCTAGAGAATTTGAGCTGTGTAAATTCAGGATGAGTGAATTTCATACGAAGTGTTAGTGGTTTTCCAGTTAAATAAAGAAGAGAAACAAATATATCATGATTCAAGAACCATTTAACTACAAGCCCAGACTCAGACTTCAAAAGTTGTGAAACGCCATTAAACTTCCCATTTATAGAAGCCTAAGAAATTGTTGCTAATCTTGGGACCTACTTACACAGCATACACTAGTTTTCATTTATCCAGCCGTATTTCATTTATGCCTACAAATAAATTTTCATGTATAAATTAATGTATGATGTCTATTTCCACACTCGTATTTTAACATACACACGATGTGTGAAATTCAACTTATAAGACATCAAGGATTGCAAACTTTGCAATCAACAAAATAACATTGCTACTGTGGATGATACATTCTTGCCCACAAAGTGAGTAAATCATGTGACTCGTAAATGAAGCAAATAAACTCTCTCGTTGTGTGATATAAATGGCTCTTTCAGAGTGCTGAAATTATAAAATTTCAAGAAAAAATGATATATTCAAAAGAATAAACCTGAACAAAGTGGCAGAAAGTTCTCAAGACAGGAAGAACGTTTCGAAAAGAAGATATTTCTCGAGTGAAAATAGACGACTTCTGAGTATCTTTCGTCGCGAGAACGTACTTTCATCATGTTTACTCTGTTACGAGAATGTCATCATTGAGTCCACACTTCCTGATGCTAGATGTTGATTCAACGCAGAATCAGATCACGATTTTCATCACGCAATATTTGATAAAGCGGTCGAACCTACGAGCCTCAAGGAAATACGGTCCGCAATTCATATTCCGAAACTCTACTATTACAGAACGATGTCATATTCTTTCATCCTCCATAACCATAAAGGAGGATGATTCTAGAAAGTAGTGACATATGACGTTTCCTTTAGGGCACGAGAACTGTAATGAATAAAAAATTAGTTTTGGATATGTCTTCCGTTTTCCTGTTCGTTTCTAGATGCAGTGACTGTGTGGACGTAATATCACAGAAATTCACCTATGAAACATCCGCTTTCGATTAGCAGGAATCTTTTAAAGGTATATGGGGATTTACAAGAATACTATTACTTTAGACTGCAATATTGAGTCAGCTACTTTAGACACTTCCTTTTTATATTGATTCAAGACAGTAAAATCGAACAAAACAACTCCTAAAAACTTTAATTTTATCTAATTTATACAAGTTACGTAATTTCATTTTGATGCGGCAGAGACGTTGGTCTGCGCGCATATCCGAAGCAAAATTTTCTTATTCCCAGAAATCTGACTCGAAGCCCATGGAAGTAAATCGCCATAGTAACTGCAAATGTCACATGTAAAAAAATCATTTTTTTGTTTATTGTGATCAATCTATAGAACTGCAGCAGTAGCAATACGTCGTAAGACTATGGACTAATGAAAACCGAATATTATGGTTGTACATTTGTGAAAGCGACTCTCAAGAGAGGAGATAGAGAACGTTTTTCGTTCCTCGTGAAAACTTCGGCAGACTAGACGTACGACCTATTGCGGTTACCACGACGAAATACATGTATTAAATATTCCATTTTTTTAGGTTTTACAACAAAATCATCATTCAGATTGAAAACGAAGATTCCTTATTATGTATATATTCATATTTTCATTTGGGAGCAGTTTATTGGCTTTGCACTTCCCTTTCAGCGCCCATGTTGGTGCCTTAGAGATCTCTTTGCGCTGCGGGACACAACAGCTCAACTGGATCGACCGATTTAACTCCACTGTACCCCCGAACCTCACATTGAGGTAGCCTTGGGCCCATCTCGGTGTAGGGCTTACATATATTGGCCCGAGGTAACCCATAGGACCATCGCAGGGTCCCCAAGGTGTGTGCATCTTGGAAAGGGATTAGGAAGCTAGTTCTCTCATTAACACCATCTCACAGTATTCGTAAGATTACTACTTATTCATTATAGAAACCATAGGAAGTTACCTGGTGAGTTCTAGAGATTTGTGAGTCAGAAGGGTTTTGAGGTGATCGCTAAGAAGTTAGGAATACATACATGCCACAAAACTTAACTGAAAATATTGATGCACGTACCCATAGCCCTGGGGTTCTCGTACTTGCGTACTTATGCCGTAAATTCGAACACCTCTACATCGGCTTACAATGAATTAATAAAAACAAGAAAATCGTTTTCTGGCAATTATGGCTTCATTATTAGAAGTAACTAGCGTACCCGTGGGAAAACTCTCGCAAGTTCCCCCATCCTCTTCCCTATTTTTCCCTTTCCATACTAAGCCTGTAATATTTCCTTTTCTTCAAGACCCAGATATGCGCTTTGTTCTATATGTCTTCTTGTAATTGATTACAATATAATACACTTTTGTCATTTCAAAATATTCTTTTTTATTGTTATTACCGAGCAGAGAGGTACACCCGTGTAATTCAATGGCGTATAATATCAAGTAATTCGTTTAATTTCATATACAGTTGCAGATTCTACAGGTTCTGGACAGGTGAGGCAGAATCGAGAAGCGTCGAACCAGCAAATATGTTATAGAATGCTCAAGAAGATCTCGTCCTGTAGAATTCTGTGTGAGGAACGTTTCATTGAGGCCCTTTGCCTCAAAATTTTAGTTTTTAAGGCCCTAAAGCGCTTTGTATAGGATTTATTTAACGATATAGATTAAAAAAAGTCCGACCGATTGTTGCGAGTTACATTTTGACATGAATATTTAGATGCGTTTTTTTAAAACAAATCCTTCATATTTTTAAAGTCAAAGTGCTATTTGTAAAGTCTCTGTGAAATTCTCTTTTTTAGAGACCTCATTTATAAAGATTGGTTGCGTGTGAGAACCGCAAAAAGTATGCCTACTACTGAAAAATATTGGAGGCGATTGTAAGAAGTTGGGATCATACACGATCCTAGAGTCGCCTGGATGTATTTTTTAGAGAACTGATTGCGAATTGTTTGCGCGGAAGGGCCCAGTGAATTTAGTAATACAGTTTAAGTGTAGATAATATGGTTTAAATCACGGACCTTCATTTTTTGCGAATCTCATGGACGTCGTAAGTGTTTTAATAAGAGCTAAATTTCACCTTTTGATTATTTTATCTCATCAACAGAAAGGATTTGAATGTTGTGCTACAGGTTTTCCATACTTCTTGGACAAAGAGTTTTTGGATATGGCTGAAGTATTATTAGTAGCAGAATTTGAATTCTCTGGTCTCGGTGGACGAGAATTGGAATTAGTGTGTCAGCGGAATTAGCTGGTGGAAACAGTGGTATTAGATTGTCTCGGTGACGCAATGACTTGGAGCTGCGTCCAGGAGTCAAAAGCTGCGTGATAGAGTCCTGCGTAAGGTTTAGATGTATTCAACATCTGATTGAAGTTTTTCACATCACCAGAAATCCTCTCCTAAGCATCATTACCCTTTTAATCATTCACCTCCTTCCATCATTCAACGCTCATGATCACTTGTGTCATACTGTGAAAGGTGACGGCAAACAACCTTTCTGGTCACTTGACAAGAATAGGCAGGGCGTAGAGGATGTGTAAAACACCTCTCACACACGCTAATCACTGCGCGTGGCATTTATCCTCATCATTATTATCGTATATCCGTCACATCTCCCATGAAAAGGCTCATTGCCGTCCTCAATTTTTGTACCGCCATTAAAAGTCTGCCGCCTGGTCGCACCGGTGAGCAGCGGTGGGCGTAGGCGCAGCACTGTGGGAGGGGGCGGGCGGGGAGAAGGCACGCGGAAGCTCCGGCGCTCCGTTCGAGTGTTTGCTCTGGCGGTGCGCCGGCCGGCAGCTCAATCGCCTCTCCGGCCCTCGGCCCGTTCGCTCCGCCGTCGCTCGTTCGCTCGTCTATACCGCGTTCTTCCACTAACGAGATCTTTCGGCAGGTTCTGAAATAGCTCTGTGGCTTTGGTGGATGGGTTTACGTCTGCTGTGAATTCTCTGTGTGCTTGAGTACTAACTGAAAGATAAACGATGCTTTTTGAAATGCATCCTCAATATGTGATACAAACAACTGCTTAACCTTATTTTAATACGCTGTGATGAATTTATAAAAGTTCTCTATTGCGTATTTTAAAACTGAATTATTAATTTATTGAATTATTAAATTTTCTTCCAATTTTTAGACATGGGTTCGACACAACATACACTCCTTACCTGTTGCATGTGGATGTGTGATTCTATTCAGAACCACGATTCCTGGATGTTCTATTAATTGGAATCAAGCACTACTATCAATTATCCAACTACTATCAATATGCCAACTACTATCAATTATCAGCCTGTTTCAAAAATAAAAATTTAACATTTATTCTTATTATTTGTACATGGCAGTTCTGTCAAATTTACGTGAATTGCTTTTCAGTTTAAACATTGAAACACCGTACGGGTTTGATTATAGTTCGTAAGCTTACGTTCGTAATTCTGTTCGTAATCTTGATTGTTGGCTTCTCGGCTGACTGGCAGAATGAAGTTCCTAGAATCCCTGGAGAACCAATTATTATGTCCTTTCCTAAATAAGAATGTCCTTAACGATTGCTATAATTGGACTTAATATTCCCACAAATTTAACACGCGGTCGCGACATTCCCTATCTGTGTTTCGTATTAAACACCCAATCACGACTGACTATATTCATCTAATTATTGGAAAATTCTTCCATGTACGAAGCTACCCTGATGTATCTCTCCTCGAAACATTGTCTATTTAATTTCAACTTACACCATTATATTAATCAAAATTCCCAATTACCATTTAATATAACAATTTACACGAGACCAAGCTCTCAAAATTCCAACTAAACAATTCCTGGGTTACTATAGTCTACATAAAATCCAACCTACGTTGAAAACTCGATCGCACCTCACCCACTGCTGACGTGTGCTCACAACGAATTTTTTTAGAGAATAAATTCTTATGTCCTTCCTGACGATCACGACCATCCAACGCCCTTTTCACATTTTCTGCCCTCATGTGTTCGGGGCCGTGTCCATTTGTATAACGATCTGACATCAAGCATGGAATACAATATGTTACAATTTTTTTTCTTTCTTGTGAATAAAAAGAATATGATTCTTACAGACATTTTAAAGCAGAATTCAGATCTGTGTTTATATTTTTTCTATCAGGGATTGTTTATGAGTTATTTGGTTTTTAATTTGTGAGTTTGTACTTACATTTACTTACATTATTAGAGGTTGGACATGATACGGATTAAAATCCTTTCTGATTTCAATAATATCAAGGCAAATGCAATAATAACTTTAATCTTTTACTACTATATACACAAAAGAAGAGATAGAAGAAAGCAATTTTGTAATCAATTCCAAAATACAGTGAAAGCGAGGAAACAATACAAACACTCGACACTTTTGTCTTATATAGATATCAGAACTGTCCATTCATATCTTCAAACAAAAATCAACCAGTATTTTTGCCATCCACGTCTTTTGATATTTTCTTTCCATGGTCTCTATATCTTTATGAAATCTTTCAGCGAATGTAAGAAATGAACCGTATGGGCCGTATTGCACCTTAAATCTTGGTAAGTTCTTTTACTGTAGTTTTATAGTCACTAGTTTTGTTACATTTCTTTCTTCTGTCTTCCAATTTTGTTCAGGCCAAAATTCTTATACATAACGGGACTGTCTTTCCCAACTATCCCATTCACAAAGGAAACAAGAATATTTGATATAATCTAGCTGCATTCCCAAAATTAGAGCAACGATCTTTAAATCCCCACATATATGCCACTTCTGTTAACTACACAGAATTGCTGTAACCATATGCTCCAGTACATCATAAGTCTCTTTTGCAATAGTGACATTGACGATTGCAACCGAAGGCATTGTATTGCTATTGTGCAATAGAACACCTTTGAGACTAGTTTTCGAAGCATTTACTGGTTTGGATTGTATCACCTCCACTGGTTTGGATCAAAACTGAATCTCAATGCACCCATCAAACCACACACACCAATGCAGAAAGATGTTATCTTACTTAAGCCCAGATCACGAACTATGTCATTTAGTTTTGCTTGTGTTACAAGCTGAGGGGTTTAATCTTCTACTTGATTGGATTTTTTTTCTTTCTGGTGATTACGAATCACTACTCTCCTAGTGCAAACTTTTGCCACTCTCATGTCGTACATTTGAATATGATGGTAATGCAATAGGAAGTGTTTCAGATAGAGGAACTGGCCTCCTTGTTGATGGCAATTTTTTTGTATTCAATGGACTTCTTTCATCTGCGCTTAGTGAACCCTTGCGTATTTGTTATACAGAAATGGCAATCCGTGAGGTGTACCTTGGACTCTCTCCATATAATAGGCACAGCAAACGACGTAGAAACAACTGTCTGCGTCATCATACGGATTAGGCATATTGCCTGTTCCAGCCTCTTTCCATCTCATTCTTGGCCTTCCAATGTTTCTCTTTCCTCTCGGCTTGTAATTCAGGGCTTGCACTGGAAGTCTGTCTTGCGGCATATTTCCAATATGTGTCACCCATTGCTGTCCGTACTTAATTTTTTCATGTACTGTTTCTTTCCGCCTTAATTCTATTATTTTTTCACTTTCTATTTGATCTTTTGATGTACAGCCCTTTACTCCTCTCAAAAATCTCATTTTTGCTGATTCAATCCTCCTAAAATCTTCTTGTTTGTGAATCCTAATTTCACATCCATAACAACTGTCTACGTCCACCTGTTAATTCATTTCACGTAACAAGTGAAACAACAAAAATGAGGAGCCCATGTCTTATTCTGATTTCCTATTTCTCAACCAAAGTAGTGTTTACAGGCCCTCAATAGGAGTCATATTTCTATGCCTTGTGAAAGTAAATTCTCCTCAAATATAGCAGAAATTGTCTGCTTGATGTCCACATTATGGTGGGACATTTTCTGGCAGACAAAACAAGTTAATGTAAAAATGAAGAAAATTGAAAACTGTAATTTTAACTATGGTTTTCTTACATATACTAAGCTGTTTTAAATTGTGGTCATGGTTAGACTATTTTGGTTGGAAGGTAGGTCTACATCTTTAGTATCAGTAGACAATATTACAATATATGAGCTTTCCTACCAATTAATCCGTAACTTACAAATGAGCGTACAGTGAGTCAAAATTCTTACCCAGACAAGATAACATTTAAATGGAATATAACATACATTTTTCACAGTCATACGATCGTTTCTGATGCAAGATACAATGTAGCTAATAGCAAATATTTAGCACAAAATCAGTATAGCCAACTTTACTATAAATACATCACCTCTACTAGATACCTAATATGAAACTAAGACGGAATGTTTCTGAATCTGTAAAACTATTCCTGATACGCAATTTTCTACCTCAAATTTGAATTTAAGATGCAAAAATCATTAAAGAACACATATTTTCACTTCAGAAAAAAAAACAACCTTGTAACACAGTGATATTAACCCTTGTTGGTGCGTTGTCGCGTCTTTGACTAAAAACGATGCTATATTCAAACTCTACATGTTGATTTTCTCATTAAAAATTAATTCCCAGGGTTTTGGCTTATCACAATATCCTTTATTGAGTTAAGCTTTTTACCAATATTTTTCTTCATATTAGTGCAGTGACCTAGCGAATGCTTGGTTTACCCCCTTCTCTGTACTGAGAACTGCGGTCCCGCCTTCCTTTTTATTTATTCTGTTATACTAATATTTGCCGCCCCAAGCCTAGCTCATTTACCTTCTCAGCTTATTCTTTATAATTTTACTATACGGAAGAGAGCATCGCTTATGGTCTGAGAAAATTTATATTTCATGAGTCGACAGATCTGCCGATACGGAATTTCAAGTTATGAATTTCCCATTTAGGATCTTCAATAAGCTACTTTGAAATAGAAAGGTATCGTTCAGAAACGTTTGTATTAATTAATTTAATTCTTGTTAATTATTATCGTTAATTATTGTTTCTCATTTTTACACTTTATTATATGAGCTCTTTGACTATCATGGAATGAACAATACGCAGATCATTTACCTATTCTTGTAGCTTCGCTTCTGAGAATACATACAATAACATAACCAAATACATGAATAAATATCTTTGAATTTCAAACAGCATAAATTCATTCACAATTAATATTTGATACATTCATACATTTTCTAACATACGATGCATGGTCATTGTTATCATTTGAATTGTTTCATATTAATTTTAATACTTGTTTAAATCTAAATGTAACGCGAGTTCATCTTCCTACGATTACGGTGAAATAATATCTATCACTTCCCTTTTTACGATATCTGCAAGCTTGACCGTCGTAACTGATGATACAACTCCATTACCATCTTATCTTTGTACGACCATCTTGCATCTCTCACGTTCCATTTTCAAATTTCAAAATTAATGTCCGAATTCTCCAAAAGTCACATCTATTTGTTCGATAATTCTCTGCTACTTAAATATTGACTTCACTTATACTCGAGTAAAACTTTTAAAATGAATACCGAAACTTCACGCGCTCCCATCTTACCACTTCCCAGTAGCATGGGCACCTTCGTTCTCCTCCCTTCTCAATAATATACAGCCTTTTCACTATCTTCTCGGTCACAAAAATTCGTAAAATTGTTTCTTCTTTATGCTCCTGCGTACATTATTCATTTGTCGTCATCTACTTTTATTTCCATTGACAATTTACACTCTGTATTCCCTTGACAATCACGTTTCTTATTTAATATATTTAATTTATCTCGCAGGAAATCGCTCAATGTGTCCAATCACCATTAATAAACTTTATTATTATTTTTCTTGCAGACTTCATCTCCGACCTCGCTCTCTTTTATATATATTCTGGGCAATCTTATGATTTTGCCCGTATCGAACTTCGTTTGCCTTTCTCCTTACATTTATTGTCCCAAACTTTAATATTTAATTGTGATTTTTGCCTTTTTGTGATGGCTCACAATATGGCCAAAATGACCCACCACAATACAGTTGCAAAGACTACATCCTATTTTGCTAATGGCCACACTGAGAAAAATACTAGTTCGCAGCCAACGTACACTTGTGTGCTGCATTGCTGCATACAGTAACTAGAGGGGCTACAGAATGGCACAGACTTTCTCGTAGTATAGTTTTGTAATTTCCTTGGTGTGTTCTGGCTTTAAGGTTTTGCTCCATTCTCTGGCCAGCTGCAATCTATCGTCGCCCAAAGTACTTTTTTTGACATTTTCGCAACTTTTTGCTTTCCTAGTAGTACATATTACTTCAAGAATAGTAAAGAAGAGTAAAAGCTCGTCCTAAATATAAATTATCATTTGAAAAATTTGATGCGGTTTTTAAGAAAATGGCGATTAAGCTTTAATGTAAATGCGAAATTTGAAGCAATCTATAGAGTTTTCAAAAAAGTTCATTTGAAATAATTTGAAGCGCTTCCGCTTACAATTGTCATAATGCCTACAAATCAATGAAAATGATCATATTAACGGAGTGAGAGATATTTTAAAAAATTGAATAATTTGTGAAAAAACAAATGAATATACCAAAATGAACTTTACGTCATATTAAACAGCACACATAGCACTATCTATTAGTAAAATTTGAAGAAAACGTTGGAGCCATTTCTGAGAAAATGGCGTTTGAGAGTTTCTGAAAATGCCGAATTGTGAGCTCATTTGTACGAGTACATTAAATGGTTGAGTTTTCGAGAACCTTTTTGACATTATTTAAAGCACATGCACTCATAAATATAATAATGCGAAGAAATTTCCTTTTTTGTAAATATTACCGACGTGAGACACAAGTCTCACATAAATTATATTTAAAATTTTTGAAAAAACAAAAGAATAGAGCAATATGGCGTTTATATCATAGTATAGGGTTTGTTTGGCACTAACCCTACCAAAATTTAAAGAAACAATTTGGAGCAGTTTTTGAGAAAATCTTGTTTTTGTAATTTTCTAAAATTGCAATTATTGAATGCACTATTGCACGAAAACTACTAAAATTTCCGAAACAGTGTACCTGAACATATTGAAAGAACTATTTATGCACAACAAATTTCATTTGAAGGAAAAATCTCTATCATCAATTTTGGAGTTGTAGGAAGAAGCCGAAAAAATTCAAACTTTTGCAATTTTCAAAAATTCAGAGTTAACGGTGAAAATCGGACCTATGCCACCTTTTTAAATGTATTTTACTCTATTCTTACAAGAAATTTAAAGAAAAAATTTGCAGCCGATTTTGAAAAAAAATTGAAAAAGTCTGGGGGGCTTCATGTGAAGCACAATTAAAGAATGTTTCTGAAAATTTTAAAACTTCAACTAAAGCCAGATTGACGAAATTCAATTCGGAAAAGATCGTACGTGAAGTTTAGGCGCTAGCAGTGTTCACAGACGGACGGACGGACGGATGGACGCACGTTTTGAAAAGAACCACTTTTTCGGTATTAGGAAACCCCAAAACGTGTATTTCCGTTGAAATCTTGAAATCGATTTTCCGCAGCATTACCTAACTTTCTCTATAGTACGTATATTACTCCGTATAAACGTATGTATACGAGAAAGTAAAAAACTGCCCAAACAGATGTTCAGTTTGCTGTAGGACCGTGGATATTTATTCTTTACTTTACACAATATTCAGTTAATCAGGAATGGGCAATTAATGTTTCCGTTGTTTCATAGAAACACGTTTATTCCTACTAGGCTAACGTTGCTATACATTATAACTAAATACTTTCTTCTCAGTGCAGCGAAACACACCCAGGAAGTATTCTGGTTTTTGAATTATAGATTGAATTTCAGTTTAAGTGCTGTACACCCATGAATCCCGAATTTTCTGCGACAGCTTATCGGTCTACAGATTACTGATTGTCGTGTGTAGATCATTTTCAACTTATCGAAATTTCTCTGAACTGCTAATAGTTTTCCTCGTTCTTTCAATGAATTCCGAATTTATTCAGGATTATGTTTTAAGATTCACATTTCCTGCAATGTGTCTATCTTTTAAGTCCCAAATCAAATGATCTTCCTGTCTTCCTTCCTTAGCACGCAGGGTTGATTGAAGCAGCCCTGGTCTGCCTCGGCGGGAACACTCCGGCCCCCGCAGGCGCCTTCCCCATCCGTGTCGAGCGAAGCGTCCGCGCGTGCATTGTGCAAATGGGGCTTTTTTCCGCCCCGCGGAGAGGCGTTTTGTGGCTGGTGAGCACGCAACGGGCGTAATGGACGGCGCGCATTAACATGACGCGCGGCCCAGCGCCGTGAAGAGTGGGCCGCTGGAGGGCGCGCGCGGGACGTTCGTCATTCGCGAGCGGCGGCGCCCGATTTGTTGCTTTGCTCATTCCAGGCACGCCCCCACCCCCCTGCACCACGCCCACGCCCTCGCCTGGGCACGCTTCTTGTGTCAGAGGTTGATGGAGTGGGATGTCGATGAGCCAACGCTCATTCTTTTCAGAACTGAAATCATTGACCCCGTTAACCTGGTTGACGTCACAGTAACAGATGCTATCAGTTTTGTTTTAGTTTCATTATTAATTTTTTCTCTTTACTTAATTTTCTAATTTTTAAATGAAGACGTAGGCGTCTGCGGCCGGTGTCAGTAGCTTCTTAGCTGTCCGGGAGATGGCGAGATGCCTTGGTGACAAGCATGCTTAGGACACGGCGACTACACTCGTTACCTGGGTAACCTTGAATCTTTCCTGAAATTTCAATTTTTTATGGGACTCGAAAAGACGGATTCAGCTACGTAAACTACTTTCTTTGAGTGTATTGTGTCCGTGCATGATGAATTTACGGAATTAATATTTCATTTATGACCACATTCAAGGAATTACGTGTTATGATAACTAGATGTGTTTCTGGGATTCAGTAATGAATTGCTTTTAATAAAAGTCCCCCTAGACCCATTTACTAATGGAAAGCGTAATGTAAAAATTTGCGTTTCGAGCTTGCCATGTGACATTGAGATTGTATTTAGTTGCGTCGTGTCGTGGAATAACACATGGGCCTGGCAAATGAGAATTCAAGAATGAAGCTACACCAGAATTTGTTAGGCGGAATTTACTGAATAGGAAGATATTCTCAACGAATACGGACTTGTCTACTTTAATTCATACTTTTATAAACTTGGTGATTATGTGACTAAAAACTTGAAATCTATTCTGAAATAATGATTCTTTAAACGTTTATTGGATTAATATCTGCTGCATTACCATTCATATCCTTCTAAATTGCTTTAGGGAAAACCCCTTTTGCAGTTAGTCTTATTTTTAACTCCCAAATTCTGACAAATACAAAATATTAATAACCACACTGTATTACGTTTTTACGAGCGATCATAGAAATTCTAATACTTCTTCGAATCTTTTGAAACTTGTGCATTTGTTGATTTTGAAGTCACGCGTTTTGTATTTTTGCTGGTTGAATGACCTATTATGGTGGTTCTGTATTTCATAGACTTACTTCTTGATGAGTTGTAGGTCTACATTATGCATGACCATCCATTGCATTTTGAATCGCCGTTATAAATAATGCACTGTTTTCGTTTGGTTTATTTCATTACTTAAATCTGAGTTCCTCACTAAACTTGTTATTTGGTTTCACTTCACAAGAAGAAGAAGAAATAGCAAATGTATAAGACTTTGGTTTGATTAAGTGATGCTGATATTAGTGTCAACAGTTAATTATTATTGATACATTCTGAATGAGTTTCTAGTGAAGGAAAACCGCTGAACCATAACTAAAATTGATTTTGATATCATCAAATTATTAAATTCAGATGAAAACATGAAGGTTGTAATGAGATACTTAGATTTTTTCGTCACGCCTCCTTTATTTTCTCGCATCTACCCACGTCGTTTCGAGAACAGTGTGTTACCGCGCTTTCATCGCAGCGTTAGGAACTTCGGGAATTCGCGAGAACTTGCCCCATGGGGGCCGCCTTCATTTGAATGCATTTAGCTCGGAAGCGCGCGTGCAATCAGTGAACGGCCTCTCTCACGCACCACCAGCGCCCCGAGGGGCCCGGGGCGGCCCGTTGGGCGCGGATCCGCGGCAAGAAACTCCGGCCGAGTGACGCGGGGCGGGGGCGCCACAGGAGGGAGGGGTGGGGGAGGATCGGCGTAGCGGGCAGCGGGCGCCGCCGCCGGCGGGGGCGGACCGGGCGGCCCCTAATTGCGCGCGAATTGCTCTCATTAAGGCGGCGGCGGCGGGCGGGCGGAGAAGCGTGGGCCGCGGCCGCTCGGGGCTGGCCGACGCCAGGTGGCCTCCCGCTGGAGCCGCTTCACTGCGCCAAACGCGACCGCAGATATTTTATTTAGGTCGTATTTAAGCAATTATGATTTATGCCAGTGTGAAATGTTTATGGGGCGTTTATGTTAATAAGCAATGAATGGGAATGAAGGAGTTATTGTAATTGAAGGTGTAATGGCGGATAGTGAAGTCACATCTCCTTAGGTACATACATTCCAATTTAAATGGAGAGGTTATTTTACCTTACACTTTTCACGGGCTCTTATAATCCCGTGAATAATAAGTTTAAGTTGTCTGCTTGAGCTTATTGTCATGTGGTCTACATACAAGTGCCTTGCACTGTCGTGATCACGCTTTTAATTTGAATATTTTTGCAAACTTGTTTATGTCCTTATGAACATGCCAGTTAAATAATTAACCTATGAAAAAATATTTGAATGATAAATTTAAGAATGTAGCTATATTTGTCTTTTCAGTAATGATGTGTTGGCAATTGAACTTGTAATTAATACATTGGTTTTAATAAATTGTATTCATGTTTACAGTCTTATCTCTCGCCATTTCGTAAATTTTTGTTGTAAATTGGAGAATTTGCAGTCGCACCAAATAAAGTTAAAAGTTTCTGCGGTAAATAGTATCGAGAGCAAGGCAAGCGTCATCTTAAGTAAAAAAAGAAGTTAACAGGGTTTCCTGCACACATTCCCATGTCAATATTGTTGGTTCCTTGAATCTTTCTCTACAGAATTAACTTATCGTCCCTGTTCCCATCAGTAGCAATTTAACTTTTACGAGTTGTTTAAGTCAGTAATACTTTTCTTTGACCTAAATACTCCTTAATGACTGGTAGTCTCTTGAATAAACTATCAATACCGAGGAAGCCATTTTCCTTAAGCGAAACTCGAATGAAACGTCACCTCATGTACACAGCCTTTCTATGAACGTATCTCATTTCCCTTTGAGATTATTCATTTCGTAATAAGCTTTGCTCCCAATCGGGCGTGACCCTTGCTTGAGGCTGTGAAGCTGTCACGGCTCCGTGATGGCTGCGAGGCGGGAGCTGGGACGGCTGGCGCGCCGAACGGCGGCGGCGGCAGGTGGGCGGACGCGTCGGAGGCGGCCGCCGCTCCTTGACCGAAGACGAACGGCGCGCGTTTGACAGCAAATTTGGGCAGTCGTTTGCTCCGCGCGCGGGCGTCGTCCGCGGTGCGCCCACCTCCCACCAACGCCCCCCCCCCCCGCCGCCGCCGCCGTCATGGGCTCCCAAAGGAAATCGCCGCGAGATGGGAGAAGACGGTGACGAATTGAAGGGGCTCTAAAAGGGAATGCTTAATTGGTTAGTGTCTGACCACGAAATTGATTCCAAGGGACATGACAAGAATGGCCGAAGAGTATTGATCCGAAGGGATATGGTGTGAACCGTGAGTGTAATACGGGGCCGACGTGACGCTTGTTTGGAGGCGGAAAGTAGGACGTGAAACACATAGGGCTTGACTGTTAAAGCGGATCTAATAGTGACCGGTTGCGTTCGGTTGGTCTTGCGTGGCCGCTGGATAGGCTAACCTTTCGGAAGATTTACTGCGATTCTCCTAAGATGAATGTTTTTTGAGTCTTCTGTATATCTTTCCGGATGGTAGGTTGCCGAAAACCTAGAAACGTCACAGATAACTTGAATGTAACGTGACTCAACGTTTAGAATTCATGGATATTTTGTAATATATATCCAAGAAAAAGTACCATTGCACTACTAAAATCGTAAAGTTTAAGTATTTCATCAAACGTTGTGAAGAACGCGCACAGATTGCGAAATTAAGACTTCTTGTTTATAGATATAACTAGTCCAAGACTACTGCCTAGTCGATGTATACAGCTGCCATAACAGTTTAGATAACTGTTAGCCGCCATTTCCTTCGAAACCGTTCGCGTGATAAGAGATGAAATATACCCTCAGGGGTCTATAGACCTTGTACTCCAAACTTCCTTGTACATGACAAAATAGATAATAGATTTTTTTTGTAGTATGACGAAAAAAATAAATAAAGGAAACTGAACTGAACAATTAGAGAAACAGGGATGTCCTTTGAAAACATACAATTAACCTTCAGAACTCTGCAGTGTGTGAGATTTAAGAGTCACTATTCAAGGGGGAGTTGTGCTTACTGTTTGTGTAGCAAAATTACCTCAATGTAACCTATACTATTATGATTGCCTATGTGATGCTTAGGAGAAGAATAATAAGCGTAATACATTATCAGCGGGAAACAAATCATAATTTTGGATAATTGCATTTCACAGATTTTTATACGAATGAATTAATTATTCCATATTATTCAATGTTATATTCATGCACAAGATGCAATTAGTTATTAGTCATATACAATATAATAGTAATATCTATTAATACCTGAATCGAATCAGACATCCGCGTTCTGAACCATTGGAACGATAGCGGCTCGTAAAGTATGGAAGTTGCGTCTTTAAGTAGTTGCGCTTCAAACAGATAAAACTAACGTTAGCTGCGCTGTGTAGCCTATTTGGAAGATAAACTGCGGAACTGGTCTGAAAGGTTGCACGAAAAGCGTTTTTAGTTGGCTTTGCACCGATTACGAGAAAAGCAATCGCTGAATCATTCCTTGAAAAAATCCCATTAAAATGAATTGAATTAGAAGGTAAAATCCAGTTGAAATGTTTATGGTGAATTAATTACTTTCTCGTATACATATGTGTATACGGAGTATTATACGGAGTTAAGAGGAAGTTATGTAATGCTGCGAAAAATCGATTTCGAGATTTCAACGGAAGTGCTCGTTTTGAGGTCTCCTGATACTCTCCTGATACTGATAGGTTTTACTCTTGTTTAATATTCTTGAAGTAATATTTCGGTTCTACTATTAAGAAACCGAAAAGTTGAAAAAATGTCAAGAAAATGTACTTCCAGTGACGATAAATGGCAGCTGGCCATAGTATGGAGCAAGACCTTAAAGTCAGTCTACACCAAGGAAATTAGAAAAAAATGGTTCGAGAAGGTCTGTGCCATTCTGTAGCACCTCTAGTTTTTGAACTGGTTTTTCGTTGATGTAGTGGGAGACGGTGAAGTGACCGACGTCCATAATCCGTTTAATCCTCAATATAGTGCTGAGTTATTCCAGCAAAGCATTACTGCTAAAGAATAGCAGTATTAGCAACACCAGCTTCCTAAAAGTATAGGTAGTTCGTAAGTACGTAGGAGGCAAAGATGAAGAAGGTGGAATGAAAGGAGAGGCAAAATGAAAATATGCCAGGAAAGTACGATGTAAACCGGATTTTTACCCACTAATTGCTGACGCATTTAGTGGACCCGAACTTACGCATTTAGTAGTTTACGAGACTCGAATTTGAAGTCCGGAGTACGGAGCGAGAGTGTGAATTCACTAGTCCCTACGTGACCTGTATGTAATGCATACGTAGTTCTATTAATTCGGTGTAAATATTTTCTGTAAATGAAATTTACCAAAGGCAGAGAATACTGGAAACGTTCTGCATGTGGAATGTACGCTTTCTGAGGTGCACCTTTGATCGTGATTGAGATTCGCAGCCGCCGCAACCAGTTCGCTCCGATGCACCGCGAACGTGGAAGCGGCCGGGCGGCGCGCGGAGGCGGACGAATGGGCGAGAGGAGGAGGCGAGCGCGGGCGCGGGCTTGGCGACAAGGGGTGACAGCGTCGGGGCGGGGCGGGGCGGGGCGGGGCGGCGGGCGCGTGGGCCGCGGGCGGGCGAGTGGGTGCTAATTGGGCGGCGCTGGCCGGTCGGTCGGCCGGCCGACCGGCCGTCGGCGCGTCGGCGTGGCAGCGCTCGCGACGGGGCGTGGCCGCCGACGCCAACGCGACGCCTTGCACCGGCTCGCTCCGGCCGGGGCCCGCCTCTACACGCCCCTGCCCGCCGCGCCGCCCGTGGGAGGGAAGTATCCGGTCCCCGCAGCGCTCGCTCGTTCCAACAAATTACTCTCAATCGCCCTCTCAACGTACAGCCGTTTACTCGTTTTTCACTGAAAATTCATTACGGTGGAGGCTAGTGGCTTAGCGGGCCCGTCGCCCACGTGTGTATCGCGTTTCTCTTCTTCGTCCCCTGCTTTTAGATGGATTGCTGGCTGCGTAGGTATAGTGAGGCTTCCGATCGTTTCTTTCGCCGATTATGGCAGAGAGGTTGTTTTCAATGTCTTGGCAATTCCCTCGACGTTTCTATTTACTCTTTACTGCCACTGTCTACGACAGTACCAACAACAGTGTGAATGACCACTGAAGAAATGTTTTTCTCTTTACACGAGATAAATAAAAATGAGTCAGCTATAAAAATTATGTTGTAAAAGGTATTTCATTGGAAAACAGGCATGTAGCATATTGAAAGTTAGAATCTTGTATCGTACTGTTCATATACCTTTCATCATTGGAAATATTTTAAAATGGAACATTGCTCAATTGTATGATAATCTTGTTGGTGATCTTCTGTTATTTGACATTTTCTGAACATTTCAGAGCGTTACCTTTTCAGAGATTTTGAATTTTAGATAAGCAGTAACCACGAAATTCTCCCGCACATTGACATAGAGAAGACCTTAACGTATCAAAATTTCTTTTTATTCCAAACTCTGTTACTTTCCGCATCACGTTTTTTGTAAGACGTTTTTGAGGTTTGTGGCTCTCGATTTCCTCAGTCAACCCCTGCTAAGTAACCCTCCACTTAGAGTCAGTCTGTCGACAAGTTTTATTAGACTGCATGTAACAATTCTCTGACTTCATCGTAGTTTGTCATGAAACGTGATGAGTGGGCGTTTTTCTAAAATTAGCTGAAGCATTCCAACAGCCATTGGTGTGAGACAAAAAGCTTGTGCCAATTTACACGAAACGGGTCTGCTTTGATGTGTGGGCTTTGCATGACTCCACAGTTGTTCTCATTTTTACATTCTCGC
Organism: Teleogryllus occipitalis; assembly: GCA_011170035.1. Classification (NCBI taxonomy): domain Eukaryota; kingdom Metazoa; phylum Arthropoda; class Insecta; order Orthoptera; family Gryllidae; genus Teleogryllus; species Teleogryllus occipitalis. The sequence continues at coordinate 40,072 of BLKR01003757.1, read as the reverse complement.
TTACTACGTACTGACATAGTAAAAAGAAAATATTGTAACGCTCCAGCAGAAAGTGGCGATTTTTCGTTAGATAGACGTGTATTGTGGAGCTCTGATATCAAAAAATTGGATAAACCTTCTACGTAGTAAATTGCTTCCTCTTACAAATTATATAGTCTGAGTCCACGTTAGGTGTGACATTGATACCAACAAATTGGTTTATGACAAATGCCCCTAATGTCCCTCATTCCGTGGTCAACACTAGCGCCTTGACCAGGGGTTCTCAACCTCTTTCTTCCCCGTTTTGCCCTGTTTAAAAAATTGCTTAATCGAATCCCTTGTATTTTACTCTCGCATACTAAACACATAGTCATGGGTATAGACCGCGTTTTCGTTGAACTCTCTGAATTTTCGAAAATTGCAAAAGTTCAAAATGTTTTCGCCGTCTTCCTACAAATGCATTATTAAAGTAAAGATTTTCATGTTAATAAAATCTCTTGTGAAAAGCCAGCTCTTTAAAGAAGATCAGGTACAATTTGTCGAAAATATTAGTAGTTTTCGTATAATGTTGCGGAAAATATGGGCCATTAAAAATATATATATTTTCATAAACGACTCCAAACTTATTTCTTCTTTTTTTTTCAATGTATCAAAGTACGCTTACAAAATTATGTAGAATCCACAACATTCGGCGAATTCTGAATTTTTAAAAATTGCAATGTAAACATTGTAAAACAAAATTGATATTTTTTCTTAATACAATCTATTCTGCAATATTCCATCTATAAATAATAACTAAGAACATGTGCAATTTTTTTAAGAAAAAAGAGTAGTTATCGCATATTTTTTCTTGAAGTAAGGACTTTTATTATTCTTGGGTTTTCTAACCAACCTAAGGATGAACAAAGAATAGTAAAGGCGAGGAGCGAATTTGTAATTTATTATTAATTTTTAATTAATTCTTGTTTGGTCTTATTGTTCTTTAAAAATTTTGAACAACTACATTATATCCAAATATTTTATAATCATTTATAATCTTTTTACAATTAATTTGGAAAATAGCTACTGATCATTCGATATTTTGTAGCTATATAATACAAAACATTAAATATCAACTTCATAAACATTTTCTGCAATCAATGCGGTCTTGATTTTTATATATCGTTCAGTAATTAGTCAATAATCGGCTACTGTCCACCAGTCAATCTCTCATTCTTCATTGATTCCCTTTAAAAGTGCTTCGACCTCCAAGGAGTCGAATTGGGAACCCCTACCCTAGAGCGTTCCGATGTTTTTCACTAACATTGGTATTTGCCGGTCGATGTGGCCGTACTCGAAGCTCCTTGAACTTGAAACGGATATTTTTATTTTTGGGGAACTTTGCATGAAGCTTTAATATTTTCAAAAATATCTCAAAAATGTCCCCGCATTTTTTAATATACCTCTTTTCTCACTTAGAACGAAGGACGTTTAAATAATGGCGTCGATTTTTCGTTGAACTCTCTGAATTTTCAAAATTGCAAAAGTTTTAAAAAAATGTTTGGCGCCTTCCTACGAGAATAGCATTGAAGATTATTTTCTTAATAAAATCTGTTCTTCAAAATTAGATCTTTAATTGAGGTTACGACCAATTTTTTTCAAAATATAAGTAGTTTTTCGTGTAATTTTACGAGATTGATTGATTTTTTCGTGTTTCCGTGCGCGTCACCTGCTTTGGTCATTAGTCCTGTTAGTGTAGTGCATGTTTTCTTGGGGAGATTGCGGTGATCTTCCCCTGCTGGAAGACGAGATCCGGCGCCGACCTACCGTCGGCTAGTAGGGTTTACCCCTAGCCAGGACTCTCCCACCAACGGGGCGCCGCCCCAGTCGGGACAAGCTCTAAGCTTCCGACAGGTCTCCCGGAATATGTGGTAGTGTAGTGCATGTTAGTGTAAGTGTGTGTGCAAGGGGAGAGGATAGGACAAGAAAGAGGAAGGACAGATCACGCGCGGTCCGTGGCCCATTTGGTAGGGTGCTGCTCCGGCATTCTCCTGGTGTTGATCTGAGAAACCACGGAAAACTACTGATCAGAGCAGCCGGCGGCTAGAATTCTCCTCCAGACAGCGACTGAATTCGACCTAGCTGAAAAGCTAGTGTCGAAAATCCTGCCGCCGTAATTTTGCAAGAAATAAAGGCAGTTTTAAAAACAGGATTTTCTCAAAAATCGATCCATTTTATTCTAGAATTGTGCGAAGTACATATAAAAATGTCGCAGGTCCGATTTTCGTTAATATTGAAATTTAAAAATTAAATTTTCGAAAATTGCAAAAGTTACAAAAAACGCGAGAAAGTATGTGCTGTTGTATCACAGCTAGTTTTTTAATGTTACTCTAGTTTCAGGTACTTACCTGCCATTTAACGAACAGACAATTGCATTTTTGTGCTAGTTTCCTCTCAGTTGTTGAAACTTATATATTAGTATTTTTTTTTTTATCTATTTTCACCCAAACTCGGAACAGAAATGAACGATGATGTAACTGCGATTATCATATGCAAGGGATGACGTTACAATCGTTGAGTAATGTCCGTTTGTCCGTTATGTTATGCTTATCGGTTAAATGTCCGCGGTTTTCGTCAGACGCATTTAGCTCCTCGCTTACGTGACCATAGGCTTGTGAATTTAGTGAAACATTAGTTCCTTTCCATGGATTCGCCGAAGACGCGTTCCAATTTTAATTTTTGAAGATTACGTGCAGAAAAGTTGTTAACAATTAATAATGTGATGTATATCACTTTATTAGCAATAATTTTGAAGTTTTGAGAAAATATTTACAATCGCATAAGTAAATGTTCATGATTTATTTACAATTTTAAACACAAAAACACGTGTTGTCACTTCAGGCTGTAATAATCAGAGTTCGGAGAAAACTACAAAATTATCATTTAATTTAACGAGTCCCGTTGTTAGTACATTTATTGCGCAAATTTCTCTCATTTTCATTATGATTGTTATGATGATAATCCTGCGCGAGCCATGTCCGTTACAGCGTGGTGTTGCACCCTTCAAGGAAATTGTATCCGTTCTTTCATCATATGTAATGCATATTAATGATGCATTAATAAATAATGCTGAAACCATTTGCATTAGTTATTACGCAGAATGGACAACATGGAATTACGACATTCCCTGTTTGTTTTAATCGGTTCCTGACGTCATCTCCTGTCCACTGAATGTGCTTTTATCTCTAGTCTTAAACTCTGCTTTTTATTTTAACCAGCTGTCCGAGATATCTACAATTTGTAATGACTGTTGAGGAAACGAGGTATCTGTTGACGTCAGCGCATTTAAAAGGAGCCCGACTGGAAAGTAGGAAACTCGGCGTGTTTACGTTTAGGAACTCGGAATCCGGGCTTCGACTAGATCGTGAATTATAGTGCGCGCGCAGACATGACCGAGACGGGAACCAGTATCCCGAACCGTTCCAAACTGGGATCGACTGACACGTAAGCGACCGGTGCGGGACCCACGTCAGCGCACCCGTAGGAGAGCGCGCCGCTCGGAAAGGGAACCGCGCGCCCGCCGCGCCCGCTGCGCCGCCCGCGCCGCCGCGCCGCTCCCGACGCCAACGCCGCTCCCGACGCCTCCGCGAACTAGGGGTGCGACGTCGACAACAAAACATCGATGTTTCTAAACATCGCAGATCAAAATTAAAGTGTCGATATTAATAAAAACATCACCTCAAAGCCATCCATTTGTTATAACTGCATTAGTAACCATTAATATTCACGGAGGGTTGTATTTTTGACGATGGTTCCGTTTATTAATTTTTAATTGACGTCTGACAAAATAAAGTCGATTATGATAAGGACAATTAACAAAAGTTTAAATTTTTTATTGGATATTAAAAAAATAATATGGACTTCAGCTGTCAGTGGAACCTCTATTTTAAATTTTTTTAGTCACTTTCTTCTGAAGAATGTGCAATTTATGGATCAAAAGTTGTTGATTTATGTAATCAATTGTTACAAGTCTTTGTTATGATGGTCCTTTTTTCATTAAAAAATAAAATATCAACCAAATAAAATATCAAAACATTGAACACAAAGCATCGATGTTAAAAAAACATCGGCTTCAAAAAATACAGGTTAAATACATCGATGATTTTATCACAACATCGACTTCGACGTCGCTTCTCTAAACCGAACGCCTACACCTCCACTGAAACCTTTGCTGTCGCTCGTTCACGTAGCCTACGAGCTCCTATTACCTGGTCACGTTGATCTGTCCTCTCACCGCGTTCTCTGCTGCGAACGATAAAGACCGTACTTCTCAGTTGTTAGATGACGCGATTTACCCTTCGTCTGTAGTGCTATCAACGCTTAACTGCCAACGCTTACGACACACTGTGCTGCTGTCGAATTATTCTCTTGTCCTTGCGCCTTCAGAGCTCCCGCCGACGCATGCAATCTTGCCAAAACATTGCAATGCATTGTACTGCTCTAGCGTGCCATTTGATTCTTCTACCTCCGCAATCGTTTAGACAAAAGTGCCTCTACCACAACCTGATTTTGTTCTGTCACCTCTTCTGGCACCACATCGGTAGCGCCGACTCCCATTCCCTACGCCGTATCCCATCCCGGTTTCTGAGCGAGATCCTTTGCCGACCCCGGCCGGCGTGCCTCTCTCCCGGCTCCGCGTCCGGGGGCGGGCGGGTGACCTAATAAACGCGCGCGGGCGCCTCCTTTGCGAGGTTTCTGGCCCGAAATAGCAGCGGGTAATCGCCCATTCGCGGGCGCGCGGCCTCCTTCGGCAGCCGTTTCACGAGCGAGCGCTTCGCTCCCGGAGGCGCGCCCCCGCGCTACACCCCCCCTCCTCCGGCCACCGCAAAAACCGCTCGCTCGCCTGCGCCACCGTTCCAGCCACCAACGCCATCATCATTGCCACTGCCACTTCGCCACGCCAACACTGACGCCGCCTCCACCACTACCACTTTTGACGCCGCCACCGTCCTCTGAACCGTAGCTATAACACCGCCATCACCACCACTGCCATTACCGCCAACACCGGCAACTGTTCACTTTACTACTCTATCTTCTCCAGCATTGTCACCATCACAACGGCATTGCCTCTGGCACATCGCCGTTAGCACATTACCACCAACACTGCGCTCTCACCACCTGTCCACCAAATCTCTCGCGACCACTTCCAAGCACCATCCCTGTTTACGTTTCCATCTTTGAGGTGAACCAACCTCAGCAATACTTCTACCACACCACCACCACTACAATCTGCACTTGACCGAAAGGAATAAACAATCAAACAAACAAAAGAACTTAGAAGAATTTCCCTTTGCAGAAATAGGCTTATGCAGTATCTTTCAAACTTTTTGAAGTGATAGCTCGTGTGGAAACCACAAATGCAAATATGGGGGCCATTACCTCTCCCCTTGTCTTTCAACAAGGTAAAACTGGACTTTTAGAGGTTGGAAGTGCGATTCTTTTTTTTTTTTATTTGTTAAGCAAACTCCCGGTCTTTAACCACCATTTTACCGCTACCAACTTATCGTCGTCGCGATTATTCACCAAGTTGCGACCGCTTTGCCACCGCCATCTCCTTTACTGTCGCCATCAGTGTCACCGTCACCGGCTCCGTTACCTCCTTCGCTGTCCGCCCCGCCCCTCGCCCTCTTCCGCGTCGGCCGTCGCCTATCGACAGGCGCACGGCGGCGCCCTCGGGAATCCTTGGCGCTCTCCTCATTCCCGCCGACGCCCTCTTCGTGCCCACTTCGCCCCACTGACCTTTTCTCTATCGCGATGCGCGCATATTTCATCTTATCTTCCCTCTCATGCTGCATTTCTTAATGCTGGTTCTCTTACACTCAGATTCTCGCTCTCCGCCGGTGGTTTGATGCTTCTATCCTGTTTCACGACTTCAACCTCCCCTAAATGCTAGACTCTGTTTAACGGTGATGCTGAACGAGTATTTTGTATAATTTTACAGCAGTCTGTGTGGGAGAGGTAGTTGCCTCATTTTCGAAAGGACAAGTTTTTAGAATTTTGAAATGTGGTTTTCTATGAAGTCTGTGAGGTATTTAATTAGCGTGAGCATTCTGACATTCAAATAACGTCAGCCATGTCTTATAATAGTAAGAGGCATTGTCTTTTTGATAATTTCAGAAATTTGTTGGAACTGTCTTAAACAATTTTTATAAAGAACAAATGAATTTTATAGAGAAACTGGAAATGGATTCCTATTCAGAAACATTTTCTACTTCTTAATTACAAATCCTTTAAATATTTCAGATATTGAAAATCTCTGTCGTTGGACTTTTCTCTTTACTTGAAGTTCTTATTTTATTTCTTCTGATGTTTATTCTTTATGGACCCGAAATATTTCACCACAGACATATGATTTTATTACGCACCCGTTTCTGTGATGAGTTGCCCCCCACCACTCAACAATTGTTTTGTCATTAGAATTTCGCTACTACGTAGTTTTGGCTTTGTATTTTCCTTTTTGATTTCATTTCGAAATTTTCGCTAATCACCTTGCTTTTACCCACAAATCTTGCCAGGGTTTTTGTGGCGCTCTCCCCGGATTTGCCTTGGATAGAGGAGTTCCTTTCGTAAATCATGCCGACGCCCACGCCCTCGTCGTGCCGATCACGTCCTAGTGACCTTTGCATCCTGTCAGTGTCTGAGATCGTATTTCAACTCGCCCTTCCTACGCTCCGTCCCGCGGCGTTTTGTGGACGCTTCTCGCAATCTGACGACTCTGGCGCGGCTCCAGATGCTTTTTTGTCCCCCGATCGAGTCTTCTCTTCGGCCATTTTAGAAAACTCCCACCCATTTCCACCTCCAGATCTGGTTCCTCGCACCTGTTCGAGTTAGCGCAATGGTCGCACACACACAGCAATCCGCGCCGCTTTGCAGTTGCATTGTATGAATGTTTTCACTTCATCTCGTTCAATCCGTCTCGGTGTTACCTTGAAGTATTATTTGAGTGTTTTCTCCAATCGGCGGAGTTTTGAAAATATTTATAAACTACTCGTAATTTACTAAACGTAATAGAGAAGTTACTTTACGGATCACATTAGCAAGTGCTTAACAGATTCTTTCAGTACGTAACTTGGAAATGTTTAATGAAGATATTTCGTAGCATAAGTCGTCAAACAGTGAGTGAAAATTTCTCCTCAAATTTAATAGTTTGTTGTTAATGTCGGAATTTGGCAACTCTGGGGCGATGTTCTCAAGATTCCATAAGGATATACTAGAATCGTAATAGTAAATAATACTTTATATTGTGGGAACTTCAAAAAGTAATTAAGGTTAAATCGGAAGCAAGATATTATTATTACTGTTATTATTATTATTATTATTATTATTATTATTATTATTATTATTATTATTATTGTTTTTGTTGTTGTTCTTGTTAGTGGTTTTAAGGTCGAATCGGCTCGTACCGGGAGCGGTAGCTCAGTGCATCAACTGATGTCACTGCAGCGCCTCTGACCGGGAGGTCCTAGGTTCGAGTCCTGACGGTGGCAGGATTTTCGACTCTAGCTTTCCAGCTAGGTCGAATTTAGTCGCTATCTGGAGGAGAATTCTAGCGGCCGGCTGCTCTGATCGGTAGTTTTCCGTGGTTTCTCCGATCAACACCAGGCGAATGCCGGAGTAGTACCCTACCAAACGGGCCACGGACCGCGCGCGATCTTTCCTTCCTCTTCCTTGTCCTAACCTCTTTCCCCTTACACACACTTACACGAACATGCACTACACTACCACATATCCCGGGAGACCGGTCGGGAACTTAGAGCTTGTACCGGCTGGGACGGTGCCCCGCTGGTGGGAGAGTCCTGGTTAGGGGGAAACCCCACTAGCCGACGGTAGGTCGGCGCCGGATCTCGCCATCCGGCGGGGGAAGATCACCGCCATCTCCCGAGAGAGAAAAAACATGCACTACACTAACGGGACTAATGACCAAAGCAGTTGACGCGCCCGGAAACACGAAAAATCAATCAATCGAATCGGCTCGCGTTACAAGGATCACACCGTGAACGTCGGACCACAGATGGTGACTAGTTGCTGACACAGATGCTCATCGGAGCATAATGCGAGACTACAAATTATACTACTTACTAAGAGATACGTAAGGAAATATAGCTGAAATTTGTTGTCTTATTTTGTTCTTCAAAATACGCTTATATTGTTTTTTATACACTCAATGATGAGTGATACCACCAAGGTGTGATCGCATTCCTTGCTTGGACCCCGCGACCACTGGCGCCTTGAATAACGGGCAACGGGAGAGTAATAAGAGGGGAATGGGCGTATGAAGAAACTGTACTCTGCTTCAGCAAACAGTGTGCGGTGGCGGCGCACGCCTGCCTCTCGACCCACTTCCCGGAAAGTAGACCGAATTGCCCGTGAAATCGCAAAACGCGGCGCCGGGCCGGGCGGGGCGAGGGGAGGCGGGCGAAGCTCTCAAGGCGGAGCGCTTCCCGCGCGGCGCCACCCACCGCAACGACACTCTGCCGACGGCGGCCCATGGTGACCGAAAGGCCCTACTGTCACCGCATTTTCTGTAATTAAAAATTCAATCCCATAAAAAATAGAAAAGGCTCTTGTAACTTGAGCAAATAACCCTCTTTTTTCGCTCTTTTCTTTATATGATATTCCCCTACGAAGATAATAGTTTAAAAATACTTCCCTTTTGTGGAAAAGTATTCCGTTTTCCCTTTTTAATTTCTTCGATTGTTCGAGATTCAAAATACAAAATGAACAGGATGCCTGAGAATAAATGTTACAAATATTTAGGGCACGCAGGCGGGTCGAAGATCACAGTTCTCAATGATCGTAGGGTGAGAAATTACATTTTCTGAAGTTCTGCACATGCTATTTGCCCCTGATTGTTAGGCAACTCCTCTTGTACTGGTGTTCGGCAGGTAAACGATTACTCTTTGTGTCAGAATGTGTTCTGCTCAAAATCAGTCCGTGGCTCGATTGATTAATTATTTCGTGTTTCCTGGCGCGCCTAAAGCTAAGGACATAAATTCCATTAACATAGGGCTTGTTTGATCACGGGGGTGGCGTTCTTCCTATGTTGAAAGGTGATATCCGACACCCATCTACACGTCAGTCTCGGGATTTTCCTCATCCGGGTGTATCCCACAGGCATGGCACACCCCAGCCGGGGAAAGTTCTATGGTTCTGTGGCGCATGTATGTGTGTACCGAAGGGGTGAGGTTAGGACAAGGAAGTAGAAGGAAAGATCGAGCGCGATCTCTGGCCCGTTTATTAGGATACTGCTCCGCATTCGCCTGATATTGATCGGAGGAACCAAGGAAAACTTGAGATCAGATCAGCAGCCGCTAGAATTCTTCAGACAGCGGCTGAATTCCACGTAGCTATCAAGCCAGTGTCGAAAATGCTGCCACTGTCGGGACTCGAACCCTAGGACCTCCCGGCCAGAGACATTGCAGCGATATTGGTTGATGCCCTATGTCACCTCAGCCAGTGGTAGTGCATGAAGAGTTGCCTAAGAATGAGGGGAAAATGCTACATTTCTAATTTCATTAAATACAATTTCCCAGTTCAATGGCAAAAAAGTTATCTACTTCGATTTTTCATATTAACTTTGAAGTTTGTGATATTTATTGTGAGACATTCTGTGCATAATTCGCCCCTCGTATTGGAGTTGCTACCTTTTTCAGGTACTTCTTATGTATAGTTGCATCAAAGAGGTTTTTTAAGTATTTTTCATTTTACTGACAAATAGGTATTTCTATAACATCATGTTAGCTGCAAATAGTATCTGCTGGTGAAAATTGTTCTTGCACTTAATTAGTTAGATGTAGCTGTTCTGTTTCAGAAGGGTTTTTGGTTCTCCACAACCGATCTACCTCTGTTATCTAAAGAGATTTTCAAGAAAAATAGAACTGATGGAAGCTTTCCACGCTAGTAAGCCAAAGCATAAATAACATGTTACTATGTAAACATTAGTAGCTGTGATGATAGGGAGCTAAACCATTTCATACATGATATGAGATAATTTTACTAACATATTTTTTGAAATTTAATTGTATCACAAATAACACTACATATCACATTTGTGTAAATACTCAAAGCTATACTAGTGCGATTTAGCCCCGTCCTTGTTGCCGCTGGTATTTCATCACAAGGATTCCTCGTATACGGATTTCAATGAATGCCTTCCTCAGATGTATTGCAATGATTTGTGTATCATTTCAGTATTCATTGGAGTAAGTTTTAGTTTTCGTTGCTAATGTTTACGTTTCATGGGTAGATTAACGCATAAGCAGACTAGGTATGGAGAGGCGGCCCCGCCATTATTTTTTGAGATACAATTTTATATTCATTCACGTTATATAAATATTGGGATGTATAGTTGTTTAATGGCATGTTATAGTTACGTGAATATTGATTAAGAATATTGGTTGGATGGTTGTTAGTGATTCCCGGCACGTCAACTACTGAGGTCATTAGTTCCGTAAGTGTAGTGCGTGTTTTTCATCGGCAGTCGGCGGAGATCTTCCCCCGCTGGATGACGAGATTCGGCGCCGACCTACTGTCGGCTAGCGTGGTTTCCCTCAACCATGTGTCGGGTGCGCCCGCGCTTCGCCTCGGCGGCGATGGGCGTAATTAAAACATTAAGCGGCGAACGCCGATGTCCTTGTCACGTTCGAGAATCGCGCTTCTTGACAGGTTGCCGGAGCGAACGGCGGGGGCAGCGGAGTGCATGGGTAGATCCTCTGGACCTTCAGAACTTGCTGACACGTGTATTGGTATGGCATTGAGGTGTTTGTTCTTTAGTCCGTGAATGACAGAGTGAAATTCCCCTGATCTTAACCATATAAATATGAAAATTGGGGCTAAAGTATTGCTTTGCTATTACGGGAAATAGTCATTGCGTGTTTCGATTTTCCATTTTCGTGTGAAACATAACAAAAATTGTCCTGTTCTTATAGTAGCTTTACTAAATGCTAATGCCTTTTCAATTTCATTACTTTATTTTTAAAATAATTCTCGAAAACCGACCAAGGGACCAAATAGCTCCTATGCGTATCTGGGCAGTACTTACAGAGAACCCTTTCCGTGGAAGACTGTTCACGCATGTCACAAACTTTCGGCTTCGGCTGCATGAAAGTTTCAGGTTTTTTAAATTTTTTTTTTCAAAACTGGCACATTATTACTATTTCAGTACATTTTATTTAACGTTTCGACCTTTTTTTAAAAAAATCTATTAATAACTATTTAAACAGTTTTGAAAATAAGTTCAGAATCATTTTAGCAGTAATAATGATAACATGACTTCATACGCCTTACAAGTCAGAGCGTTATATTTTAATGTTTCGACTCTTATAAATGTGATCTTCCGCTCCAAGAATGAATACTTTCGAAATTTCCAAATTTAAGAACGCTCGTACGCTTAGGAATGCATAATTATTTTTCTCCATTCCGTCTCGCAAGGCCCGTTACATCAACTCCTCTTCCTCACTACGTCATTCCCCGTCTCCCTTTGGGGCTTGCATTGGCTTGAGTCCCCTCCTACGTCGTCGTGCTGGTCCTCGCCCGCTCCCGCCTTCGCGTCAGGCGGCGGCGACGCAGCCCCACACGCGTGGGGCCGCAGCCGCGTCGGCCGTGCGTGGAATGCCGCCCGGGTCGCGCGGCGCGGCGCGGCGCGGCGCCCTGATCGCTTCCGAAGCCGTAATAGGAGAACCTATCAGCGAGAGCGGGGGCTTGGATGTCGGGCGCGGAACTCCCACTGGCGCGCGTAATGGGATCGTACCCTACGCCGCGGCACCCACTCGCCTTTGTAATGGGTTCTGTCACGCACACCGCCTGTCTACGCGAGTGCTTTTCCTTTTGCTTTGTTTGGACATTGTATGAATGCATGCAGAGTTTTACATCTTTTTTACCCGATGTTTATGAATTCTTTTCCCGTTCTTTAACTACTGGTTTTAAAGGTCCGTGCAGATCGTGGTTTAAAAAATCTGTTCTTAACTCTACAACGAGAAAGTGATGTTGAATCATTTTTACCCTAAATAGCACGAATGATTTGGCTAATTACTAGACTCAGTTTCAGTGGCCATGGAAATTTATTTTTTTTTTTTTAATAAACATGCACGCTCTTGAGAGGAGAGTTCTGCCAAAATGTGGTGTGTTCTTGTCGACTTTTATATCTGAAAATGTTTTATGATGCTACTGAAAATTACATACTTGTAAACTGGAAAATTACTCTTTTTTTTTAATAAACATGCACGCTCTTGAGAGGAGAGTTCTGCCAAAATGTGGTGTGTTCTTGTCGACTTTTATATCTGAAAATGTTTTATGATGCTACTGAAAATTACATACTTGTAAACTGGAAAATTACTCTCTTGAAATTACATATTTGGAATAATAGAGAATTTATGTTAGTATATGGGACCATTTGTGCATATGATCCATTCTTATGCGCCCATTCAAGGATGTGTTAACTGTGGATGTGTTAGTATAAGCATATTCAGATTGCAGGGCTCAGGGCTTTAGTGTGATTATAAAATTATAATATAAAATAGTAATATGTCTCACATATTAATTTGTTTCTGCATATAATGCAGATGTACGCTACCTCTATCCATCAGGGTAATTCTAGAAAAAAGAAAGAAGAGAGCTTTATTCATTAGTGCCAACTCATCTGCCTTCGTTTTATGTTATTAATCTCCTTAATCTCTTTTAGTTGTAACATTTTACAATACTCAAAATTAAGGAAAACTCGTCAAGAGTTTTTGGGCGTCTTTTTGAATTTTACCGAAAAACAAACAAATAAACGTTTCACTCGATAGTAAATTTCTGTAGTTTTCTTCATGAATTAAATCAGTACGAAAAAATAAATTATTACTATCGTATTGATTCTTCAATGTGCTTTCCGTAGTATTCGCTAGTCCCTTTAACTATTAGCTTCCTTTTATATTTCTCCTGTCGTAGCTACGCTCCCTATTGTTCTGGTGTACGCTCGTACGGAATTAGATTAAGGCACAGTAAAAGCGAACGCGGCGGTATTTATTGCTCGGGGCGCGCGGTGGGCACCGAGACAGCGCCAATCGGCCGCCTGCAAGCGCCGCTTTGTTGGTAAACAGAGCGCTTTTATCGCGTCCGTGCGGGGCGTTGTGGCGCGCGCGCGTGCATTGAGCGCCGGTAGCGGAACGAATGGAAGCGGCGCCCGCGGCAGCGATTGCGCCTCGGCGGCGCCCGCCAGCCTCTCCCTCCACGGCAGCGCCTACGACCACACATGCCGGGAGACCGAGCGGGGACTTAGAGCTTGTCCCGGCTGAGGCGGTGCCCCGCTGGTGGGAGATACCTGGTTGAGGAAACCCCGCTAGTTAACGGTAGGTCGGCACCGGATCTCGCCATCTAGCGGGGGAAGATCACTGCCACCTCCCGAAGAAAAAAACATGCACTACACTACCTCCGTAGTTGACGCGCCCGGAATCACTAACAATCAAAATCCACGGAAGTGCCGGCTTTGTAGAGGCATGGGCAGACCGGGCGATCGCCCGGAGCCCTGCAAGCCAAGAGGCCCCATGATGGGACTGATGAAAAAAAAAAAAAAAAAAAAAAAAAAAAGAAAGAAAAAAAAATCGAGAAAATCGTTAACGTAATTTTATAAGTCGCGGTACAGTAGCCTTATATTTCATATATGCTCAATTAATGTTTTTCCCTTCAATGTCTTTATAGTCATTACTTACAACGTAGAGCTCTGTTAAACCGATAAAATAATGCTAACATTGAAATAGGTTCTACTGAAATTCATATTTATTGTTTTACTTATTTAACAAGTAATTTCATTAAACAATAACTAAACAAAACATTTTTTTAGCATTTTAAGATCACTATGGAAATCGTAAAGTACTTTCACTTAAAAATTTTATTTAAAATATATTTCCAAAACATTTTTCTAGTGTAAACGTAAGTTTTGTTATTTGTTGAAATTAATTAAGTCATATAGTTTCTTGATACAACTTTCACATTTTTAATTTTTTCGAGGGGATGGGGTGGGGGTGGGTGCTACATTTCTGCATTGTCCAGGGCCCAAAATTATCTAGCTCCGGCACTGCTCCACGGACATCGCGCCAACGCCATTGACCAAAGGGGCCTTTGGAGTCTGCCCCTCCTCCCTCTTTAGGTTCCAGTGAGAAAAAGGAAGTGTTATTTTTGTTTGACATGCAATGCAAAACAAACGCAATCCATAATTGATAGCTACCATGAGGTTCACACACCACATCAGAATTGGCATCTAGCCTAATCCATGATGATCAATGATGATAATGATTTGTGTTATCTAATTTGACTTCTGGCAAACAGTCATTCAACTTTAGAAATGAAATAATTAAAAACCATATGTTTTGAAACGCGTGCGATGTGAAACAAAAGAATATAATGGGTTGTCATTTGAATAACCAAAACAAAACAAAAATTCTCCTTTATCTTCTCTATGTATATATTACTTTTTGCAAAGGTAACGTTTCTTTAGGATTTTAATGATACGACTCAATTAACACAGAACGTCATAAATATGTTAGGGAACTGCTCCAAAGCAGTGCATCATACAGATTGAAGTCGGAGATTCAAAATTTAGATTATGCTCTAAATACTTCAGGGGCACAAGCAACCGCAACACCCAAAACGGTGCAACACACATTTCCATCGCGCGTAATTCGGAAACGAAGCCCTTCCACCCCTGTTAGCATTTCCCCTATGCGGGAAAACATGTTTCCTACACAGTAATCTATATAAAGAGACATCTATGGAGTTAAACTTTTCAGGGTACTTCTAATTTCTTGCATTGTGGTCAGAAAGGTCCAGAATCTCGAAATATTTGTAAAATTAATTTGTCGTTAGATATTCTGTACAATTTAATAGCGTAGGTCAAGTCTTTCGTTTTTGTTAATTATCACTGACTGTATCGAGTGTATTTATGTATTTAATTTTTAAAAATGCATGTGACATTTGGGAGAGAGAAAAGTTATAGCAGTGTTCAGAAGCATAGCGAAGTCCCGTTTCAGCATTTGTTCAACAGATCATGGAAAACAAACTAGAGGCTTGCTGGCATACCGAAACTTGCCGTGGCATACAAATCTCAGGCTTGTGAAATGCGGAATTTGGTAATGATATGGAGGAAATGTAGGAATTTATTGATAGTATTGTAGATTGTATGATACAATTGCCCGACAACAGATCCCGTATCTCCGCCACCATAGGTTGAACGCGAAACTAAAGAATTTTACGATATTTGGCATCTTTCATCTAAAAAGTATCATTTATCGTATCATTAATTTAAAAAAATATCATTTATTAAGTACGTATTACACGTAAGTAAATTGTAGGGACTAGGGGATGCGAATGATGAGGACTTGGGCCTAGAGGGAAGCGAGATAACGGACGAGATCCCATTGGTCACGCCACCACAGGTCAGGAAAAACTAAAAAAAAATAACATTCGCACTTTTTAATTTAAAACAATATTTATTTCTTCACCATTTGTCACCATGTAAGCCTTTTGGACCAAAGGATATTTCACGTGGGAACTGGAGCCAAGGGGCCCGGCATAACAGGTATTCCACTGACCCAACTTCCTTCCTTTAAACTGGTACCTTTTTTCTCAATTTTTGCAGTTTTTTAAACAAAACTGCCTGATTCTCATCACTGCCACTATTCTTAATCATATTTTTAATGGCATCATCAGATTTTTACTTTTGACATGTGTACGAAGATAAATATCAAAAGCTTCCAATCTAGCAGAGACGCGTGCCACTCACACCTTCATTCATCGATATAGCCTTGGTATAAAGCACCCTGTTCGCCTCAGGAACCTCCAGAACGGATTTTTCCACCGAAATCTAGACCTCTGATTTTTTAATCGATTACGTTAGGTTTTCTCTGTATTACGAATAGTCGAGTGAATGTAAAAAATACGCCGAATAGGGAGTCACTGACCTAACAAAAGCAGAAATTTTTGGATTTCATAGATGTAATTTGAAAGCTACATAACTTGTTTCAAATCATTGGCGCTTACTGTCTAAATATACCATGTGTGATTTCAGTTATCTCGTAAAATCTAATTAAATGCTTTTAACGACCATTTATATTTTCAGACTCATGTTTTTGCTTCCCGAATTATTCATGAACCTCTCTTGATTCAAGAAAATAACTCGTAATTCAATTCATTCACATTATTTTGAAAGGTGTGACAGCCAACTGATGCAGGGAAAGCGTTCGCTCGACACGTACAAGTTATAACTTTGGAACTCTCAGATCGCATCACGCACGACGCAGGCAAGAAGTTGGGATTGACAGTCTTCTATCATTTTAGGAGGCGTAGCCACCAAACTGTTATATCTTGATTCTCCCGTTGCTTATGAATGACCATCAAATCAGCATTTCCAGGTGGGCGTGAAATTCGCGAGCGTTCGGAAATTTTCATAAGATATAATATCTGCGGGCGCGGTCCCCCGAGTGGGTTTGCAATTTAAATATCCGCGTCCGCACGGAGAAGATTACTCAGCGGTGTCAAGCGTTCGCGAGAGCCCACCCTTTCGCCCGCGGGCGCGGGGTCGGAGCAGCCAGCGTTCGTCGAACCGTCGCCCACGGAGGACCCTCGCCCTCGCCCGCCCTCCCGCCCCCGCCCACGCCCTGCGCTCGCTCGCCCGCCCAGGCGCTGCTGTCTTCCCACTTGCACGCTTGTCAGCGCGATCCCGAGTCTGTCTGTTCCTTCGCTCATCACGTCGCCCGCCGACGTCCTCCGACGCCCACGCGGATCCCCGCCGCCCGCGCGTTGCACTGTTTCTGCCCGCGGCTCCCTGCTCGCCGCTGGCCCATCTGCGCTCGACGAATTATTAGATTTTTTAAAAGTGGCCGATGACATTAGGTCATTGCTACACCTCCTACCTTGTAAAATGAATCTTTGTAATTAATTCGCGAACGTTCTTCTCAACTGGGTTCGTGGCTTCAGAAATGTACTAATCACAATTAAAAGATTCATTTTATAAGGCAGGAAGTGTAACAATGACATAAGGTCAACGGCCACTTTAAAAAAATCGAAGTATAAATGCCTTTATTCCTTAATAGACAATTCAGGTATCCCTTTAAAGGCTATTCCGGCTCTTTATAGGTAATTTCAAATGGCAATATACGGGGATTCCTGTTGTTTGGATAAATATTTATGGTTATGGCTCATTGTAGTTGAAATTTCTCTGATGACTCCTTTTATAGAATCTATCGGAATGTTTCTTGGAGTTCTGAGAACATTTTATAAACAGGTGTAGGTTGTCGTGGCCTTGTTGCTGATGTCGCCCCTAGCGATATTCCACTCTTGCTTCTGCACTCTTCTTCGACGCGTCTCTGCTTTTCTGTCTTCACTCTACTACATTACCTTGTTTCCGTTCACATGCTCATTTTCAGATTCACTCGTGTGCTCCTTCGTAGTATATTCGAATTACAAGTCTGACATTCTTTTACGTCTTTACAACTCAATAATACTCTCACAGCGCCACACCGTCTATCTTTTCAATTTTTCGTGGGGTGTCTGCAGAAATCTTTCCTCTTGCATTTGTAACTCACCTTCCTCACTGTCATGCCTTCATATTTATTTCATTATCTCCGTGCTGCCTCCCACGACGAGTGCTTCATCCTTCTTCTCGCGTAGGCCCCCTTGGCCCAGACCTTCACCTCCCGTGCATCTCCCGCGTTTCGACCTCTGCGCGCCCGCTGTCTACCCGCTGCCCTCTGCTCCGGGCGGCGTCGCGCACGTCTGCGGCGGTCGCCGGCCGCGAGGCGAGGGCGATCCCAGCGTCGCCCCGCCGCGCCGCGCGGGCCATCCATCAGCGCAGGTGTTGCCGGGCGACGTGTCGCCCCGATCGCCCCGGGGCGGCGCGACGCGGGGCGGGGCGTGGGCGACGGCAGCGGCCAGGTGCGCCGGGCGGGCGGGCGCGCGTGGGCGCCGGGCGCCGCGTCCTAATACGGCAACGCCCGCGTGACGTAACCGCGTGGGCTCCGCGCCGCCGACGCCGACGCCTTTGGGAAACCGTTCGGCTACGGCGGCCCCCACGCGTCCGCCGCGCCGCCCGGACGCCCTGCGCCCCCCGCCCGGTGCAGCGCCGCCCCGTCTCGTGCGCCGGCACTCGCTGCTCCGCTACAGGATGCCCGGAAACTCTAGCGCGCGGTGCAAGCTGCATCGATGAACGGATATACATTTTCAAACGGTTTTTCTTTTCTGTATATCATCTTGCTGTCTCTCCAGCTACGAGCTGCCTCCTCTAGCACGTTGAACTAACCCCAGAGCACAAGTATTGCTGCCCATTGAGACTGAATTCTCTCTGGCATTATTGAGGTATTATCGAAAATGCTTATTTTCGATGCGTTTTGTTTTTGTTTTGTTTCGCAAAACGAGTGCATTGCGAACGAAGGCGTAGATACTTGAGTAAATGTTACATATGGTTAATAGAACTCTTCATCTTCAAAATCTGAATATTTTTGCTACTGAAAACTCCCTCGTTAACTCCTTTAAAGGTGATAAAAAAGTTCTGTACTTTTCGTTCTATTTGTGGAAGTTGTTAAGGTATTTTTGCACACACGACTGTTCCGGGTCTGAGGCCTTGCTAAATGACTTGAAATTAGTGAAAATTGGAAATGTATGTTTGAGGTATGTACTAACTCAGAAGGCCATGTAAAAAAGTCTGGCAGATGTGAACAATACGTCGTGCAAAGCCTGTACACTGGGAATGTAACCTGTAAAATAACTACTTATATTTTCTAGCATAACTATTTGTAGATAGAACTATTACAATAATTCTGAATGAATAATAATGTTGCGTATTGTTGGTGGACGGAAACCTGAAGCGAAAAGTCTGTGTTTTATCCTGGTGTTATTCGAAGATTATATGTGACGATAAAACTTCCAACCTGAATGGAGTCTTCCTCCGCAAGATAGTACCTGTTTCTTGACCGAAAGTTTGGACAAGTTTCAATCAACATTTATCATT
The DNA here is from genome assembly GCA_011170035.1 of Teleogryllus occipitalis. Lineage (NCBI taxonomy): Eukaryota > Metazoa > Arthropoda > Insecta > Orthoptera > Gryllidae > Teleogryllus > Teleogryllus occipitalis. The sequence goes on along the minus strand of BLKR01003757.1, from coordinate 21,075 downwards.
CATAAATGGAATTGCATAGTTGAATACTGAAGAAAATAGAAGCCTTATTTTTAAATGGCATATCACCATAGTAAAGAATAAAATCTTACTACGACGGCTGTGATATCTTGAAACAAACTAACTCACTATAGACGACACTGTAGACAGCTTATCCAAAGTAAGAATAGATAGGTATTGTGCTGTGTAAATAAAAGTTATCAGACTTGTGCAGAGGGCAACAATACAATAAAAGAGATTCTGAACTCAGATCCCGTGGCATCCGGGTGGTGATTGGTGTGGGGGTAACGGGCAGGTGTAAATGAATCATGATGTTAGGAATGCTGTGTCGAAAACAAATTCCTATTACCGTTGACGAAAGCTAACGTGAGGCAACACTACCGTAAGGTGCTGTTTCACTGCCTTGTTTACTGATAGGGCACTGAGATTGAAGACAATGTATTGATGTATTGGAAGTAAGAAATCAAAGAGAAATTCAATTTACTTATTGCTCAAAAACAGTAAAAAATGTATGAGATGAATGACAAAATGTACGTCTCATGAGTTTCATAATCCCTACCCCTCTCTTTTACTATGGGTATCAGCATCAGGGGTAGGTATAAATCCAAACAGCGGGAAAGGAAGAGCCACAGATTTGCTCACGGGTAGACACCGTGGGCATCTGCATTATAGACGAGTCACACGAGTTACTCGAAGATAAGCTGCCAAAGGTGCATCAGACAAGTTCCTGTCTTCAGAATGCTTCATATCTCGACGTAGAGAAATTTCTCTATGGTTCCGACGTCTTGTCAGATCGGTGAAACGAGCGATTCGGAATCCAAAGAACGACCTTCCAGCTCCACATGTTTTAACTCCTCATGGGAATAGTTATATATTTGTACAAATGCTTGTCACTTTCCGAAGCTGGAATCATTAAAATCAGAAGCGAACAACAGATCACCATATGGTTGTTTGAAAATTTCTTTCTTAAAATAGAAATGGAATTTCGTTTTAAGAATTTCACAGTTTTGGAGATGAAATTTTGAATATTTGTTACTCCATATTTAGAAGACATTGGTTACTGTGCCCACTTAAAATTAATTTACATTAGGTGTGACATTTAAAAGATAGATTCTGGTCTGCATTCTATTGAGTTTTTATACATTTTCCTCAGGCACTCCTATTACGTTTCTTCAAATCTGTTCAAACATCATAATTGTTCCACTTACGTTTGCGAGCTATCGTTTTCTTGGAGGGAAAAATCAACCCATACAAATTGTCTAACGTGATCACAGATTGAAAAGTTATCTCTTTTTGAGCACGTCTCAAACTTTTGTACCAGAAATAGGTGAAATAGAAATTAAAGTATGTCATAAATAAAATGTTCTATTTATGACAAAGTTTATACAACGAAAAACGTAATTTGTATTTAATAAGCGCTTTTATTAACTGTTAGTATGTTACTTCTGTAAGTTTATGTTATACTTGAACTCGACTGTGCGTCAAATAAACCAGTTTGAAATGAAAATACTTATGTGTTGTTGCTTTTTCTGTTGTTTTTTCGATCACTTATCGACCTGTCAGCGACATTTCCGCTCGCGTTTTACCTCGCTTACCCGCCGCAACTGTGATTTTCGGTGGTATCCTGCTGTGCATAGAATTATGAATAAAGGTCCCAATGAGTAAATTCTGTTTACACTTCTTCGCTTGGGGTGAATTATCTTCGAATTCATCGTACATATATTTCATTGGGTGAGCTTATGGTGACTTTGAGGCACGTATTAGCGACGAACATCTCTGTTTTCTCAAATGGGTTTTGAGCTCTTCGGCTGCAAGTTGCTACGTAATCAGTGATTACCGCCCAATCAAGAACCGTGGTATTAAATTTCTTGCGTATCACTTCGTGAACTTTGTGGATGGAGTGATTTTTGTGGATGGAGGATGGTTAATTATTTTTTTAAATAAAAATTGTAAAACACATTTTCGACAATATTTTAATACTTCCATGAATATCTAATTGTAGTATCACGTTTTATACCTATATCTTCCTAAAATATACATATATCCTTTCATACATACTTTCTTCAATCATGTAATATTTTTCATCCGCGAAACATGATTGCTGTAGTGATATGCTTCTTCAACAAATCTGTTTTATACTCGGCACCTTAAGGATACATTTTAAATTTGAAGACATTGCTGTGATTTATCAGTTTGCATTCGGCATAGTTTTCTAAACATTTTAATTTTTATTAGTCTTTAACAATTTACTTCAGTCATTAGTAGGGGCTTCAAATGGTTCATTTTCTGCGAGACGTCTGATTTTTAGTAAACTTTTCGTTGGGTTGAAAAACACTCGAGCTAAAATGTCAGTTACACCAGTCTTCGAGTTACGATTCGAAAAGAATACAAAGCCCCTTTGAAGGTGAGTGAATGTTTTCATCGATGACACAGGTTAACCAACATTACAAACAGCATGTACCTAATGCTCTGAATATGTTTTATTTGTAATCATATTAATTTAATATAATTCAGCTACTGACAATTGGGAAGTAGCATGGTATTGTTGCTTGTCAGCAGGGATGAGTGTCATCTAGTACACCCAAAATATGATGGCCTCATCTTAAAATAAAATTACGGGGAGAAGGATTCGCGATCATACATATTACAAATTATATTTTCAATGTACCTGTATTCAATGTTTTTTAAGAGTTTACAAGACATTGTAAGCATTAGAATCATTTTTAGTTTACATAGTTTGGTACAGTTACATCTTTTTTTTACATACCTTACTTACTACTGTATACTATCCATTACTATATATACTGTTTCATATTACATGGCGAAAAGAGATACGGGTTTGCCAATACGCATGTCTCTGGAATCATCTTTCTCGCACAGAAATGTAATTCTACTACGCTTCTGTGACCAACGGACCGTGAATTGTGGAACTCCCACCGTCCTGCCTCTTGAAAACCGCGGTTGGGTACCGTTGGTCACAAGTTTTCGTTGTATAGTACACCTTTACAATCCAATCTCTCGGCAATACTGTTGAAGAAAAAAATCCCGTTTACGGTTTTAGTTTTATAAGAAACTAGCTGACCCGGCGAACTCTGTTCCGCCTTAACGGCCGGTCCCATCTTTTTCTCGCTTCGCACTCACTGTGAGAAACTGTACTATCCTTGTTGCACTGCGTACGTGCAAAAACGTGCGTTCTCACACAGGAACGCTGTCGAACGGGATAAATAGTATCCTATGTCCGTCTCCTGGCTTTAAGCTTCCTGCTCACCAAATCGGTACAGCCGTTCTTAATATAGTGTAACTAACACGACTATATATAGATATAACGGCGAACGAAAGGCGGCTATCATTATCGCCTTCTGTTATCAGTGCGGCGTTACAACAATGGGTTACAACAGGCAACAATGACCGCTAACATGCGAAATCACGCGAAAACGTGCAAAAACGTGCGTTCTCACACAGGAACGCTGTCGAACGGGATAAACAGTATCCTATGTCCGTCTTCTGGCTCTAAGCTTCCTGCTCACCAAATCGGTACAGCTGTTCTTGAGTTATAAATAGTGTAACTAACACGACTATATATAGATATAACGGCGAACGAAAGGCGGCTATCATTATCGCCTTCTGTTATCAGTGCGGCGTTACAACAATGGGTTACAACAGGCAACAATGGCCGCTAACATGCGAAATCACGCGAAAACGTGCGAAAACGTGCAAAATCGTGCGTTCTCACACAGGAACGCTGTCGAACGGGATAAACAGTATCCTATGTCCGTCTCCTGGCTCTAAACTTCCTGTTCACCAATTTTCAGCCAAATCGGTACAGCCGTTCTTGAGTTATAAATAGTGTAACTAACACGACTTTCTTTTATATATATAGACTAGCTGACCCGGCGAACTCTGTTCCGCCTTAACAACCGGTCCCATCTTTTTCTGGCGTCGCACTCACTGTGAGAAACTGTACTATCCTTGTTGCACTCGTGATAATAAAGCAATTGCAGATTTGTGTTTTTCTCCCAAACAAAGAAGAATTTAAAATAAAACGCTCTGATATTAAATAGATAATTAAAAAATCTATTACGTAGCAGAGCGTTTTTTTTTTTTGGAATTAATTTTTGCTTAAGAGAGAAATACAAAGCTGTAATCATAGGGACCGGCTGTTAAAGGCAATAAATAAGCAGATTTTGGAATTTATTAAGTTAAATTGTTTATTAGAAAATACAAATAAAAAAATTCAGTAGATTAATCATTTATTATTGTTCCGGTTTTTTGGTGCATAGGTTGCACTCTTCAGTTAAGTACCTTCACGCGAAAACATGCGAAATCACGCGAAAACGTGCGAAAACGTGCGTTCTCACACTGGAACGCTGTCGAACGGGATAAACAGTATCCTATGTCCGTCTCCTGGCTCTAAACTTCCTGTTCACCAATTTTCAGCCAAATCGGTACAGCCGTTCTTGAGTTATAAATAGTGTAACTAACACGACTTTCTTTTATATATATAGATTATTTGTTTCCTCGGGACACATTAAATACATAGCTTCTAGAAAACTGAACTTATTAGAAAAATATTGCGAGATGCATTTAGTGAATTTCACAAAAGAAAAACATGGGATTTCATCTCAAATTTGTCACCCTTGGGAATAGAGAAATTAAAAAAAAAACAACTAAAAACTTGAAAAGCTCTACTTAATGTGTTTGTAACCCGACGAAATGTATTTCGTTTTAGCCATCTCAAATTTCAGCTTTGTAAACAAAACCGGTTTCTGAGGTTGATGTATCTAGTGGGAAGGATTGGTGTTGATGAAACTTGATGCGCACATGAGATCATTGATCGATTCATGAGACTATTTTTATACTTTGTATTTTTAGTCGGATTGTAGGGAAAGGGGAGAGAGAATTGCGAACGATGGATAGGATCTTGCTGTCCTGATATGATATTTGGCCGAAGTAAAGTCATCACAATAGGAAGAGCAATATGCAATTTGTCGATATAATTCAGTAATTATTCTCAGTCCTAAAAATATATGTTTTGATTTAAACTAGGCCGTGTACGAAAGAAATCCCTCTGGTGTTTCTTCTCTATCTTTCCTCTGAGTCGATTTTCCTCCTTTTACTAGATGTAGTTCCACTTCTGACAGGTCCTTTCAATCACACATGGCGACTACTCGTGAATATTCAAAAGAAGAAACGGCTTTTCAAGAGAGGAGAAGTTTCCAAGATGACATCTACGATTGTAAATCATAGAGTGAATTTCCAGATATGAGCAGGTAATAAGTGATTCCAAAGAAGAGTAGTGAAGCACACTTCACGTACCCAAAGTAGAAATGGAACTCTCATTTCTTTGAGCTGAGGTTGTCTTGTCCCATTTCTTTTAAGTACCGTAGCTATCCAAAATAGCATATTTCATTGGCTTCTTTGTTGGAGAGTGACCCATGGTAAGCGGTCATACTGCTTGCCTTCCATTGCTGCAGCCGCAGTTCGATCTCCAACCGATTCAATAGGAGTTTGTGGTGGAAAAACAGGTTCGCGACGGATTTCATGAGGGTTTTCTTTTTCCCTTGCCTATTATTCCTCCATCTTTATCATTACGCTCTTTACTCACATCATCATCATTTCATCTCAACACACATTATCGAAGAGATCAAATGATAGCAATGTTGAAATTCCTGGCTCCGGAACTACGGCCATTCTGCCTCTTCTCCGAAAGATCGGGCTTCCCGATAATGGTACATTATCAAACGATGATGTAATGATGGGTCTAATACACGAGTTTAATATTACGATACGAACGAGGTACGATCGAGTATCGTAAACTTCACACAAGTGTATTAGTACCTATTACATCGAGTTTCATGCGGTACTTTTTCTACGACTTATGGTAACTATTATAAGAAACTTTTACATTGAATCGTTTTGTGGCAGTTGACATGTAGGGTTCAGCCAAGGACAGCTTCCTATATTATCCTGCCGTACGGGGGTTTGGTTTATCACTGCGTTAGTCAAATAGAATCAAAGTGAAATTACGATCCAATTTATTTCAAATAATATTCCATGTAAAAAATACTTATAAGAAAATCAATTGAAACGGACAAACATAATATAATATTAAATGCAATTTTAATGTACACAATCGCACGAAGCATATACTAGAATCATTCTCAATGATTAATTAAATATATGATGATTAAATAAATGATTAAGTATTTGGTTTGTAAACTTCTCTGTGATTGGTCAAGAACCTGAATCATGATGAAACCTGCATCGTAATGAGTATCATAATGCAATGGGTTGTAGCCATCAAACGACAGAATTATCCAATGGGAGTAGAAAAATGAATGAATACAATAGTTTATCGTTCCAACCGTGATCAGTGCAGGGTGCGCCTGAATTCGTGCGCCTCCTGTATCGCCCGTGTGCCGCCGACGCGTCGCGCGCGCGCGGCGTGTCTCCGCGTTCCAGCGCCTCCGCGACGCCACCGCGCGCGCGCACGCCCGTGGCCGCCCGCGCGAGGGGCGCATAGCATGCGGCGCGGCCGCCGCCCCGGCGCGTGGGGTGTGCGCGGCGCGGCGCGGCGCGGCATGGCGCGGCGCGGCGTGGGCCTGCTGCACCTGGGGCTCCTCCCAGCAGCCAGCGATCGCCTTTGCCTTCTCGGGCGCTGCCACCGCGGCGCTCCCCAAGGTTGGCAGGCGCGCTCGGGGCGGGCGGACGAGTGCAGCGCGCTGCCCAGGTGAACACGCCCCTCGCGTGGAGGGAAAGAGGTAAAGGCTAGTTTGCTCTCGTTCGATTTGATTTCGAGTAGGCAGCTATAAACCGCCCTCGCGGATTGGTCTGTGTGCTCGCTTTAGATGACGCAGACCCGGGTTCGGTTCCCGGTCGGGCAAGATTACAGTGTGCGTTTTTCTTGCAATGTCGTAACATATGGTGCTGTGTGGTGAGAAAGCTCACTTCTCAGGTTGAGAAGGTTGAGAAGTCCGGAACACGGCGTAGGGATGCCTACGTGCTATCCACACGTAACCCGTAACCCATGACCGCAAGACCAGGACACCGCTGGTACGTCCAGACTTCGTCAGAGGCTATTGCGCCAAAGTACATACTCGTACATACAGCTATAAACCGAAGGGATGAATCCATGTACTTCGGAGACGTTTGTAGCAAGATTTGAAAGTCAGATGCTTATTTTCAACATTTCGTGTGTGTTAAACGAGATTGAATGTTCCCATGTATACATACACACGCATACATACACGAACTTGCCTTGACCAATGTGAGACTCGACCTCGCAACCCTCTCCAAATGCGTCGCGATGTTTCTGCCTGGGCTACTTCATCCAATGGCATATCGCCGTATTCGTCTTTATGTGTAATAAAACATTTTTCCTTTGAATTTTAAAGAATGACGTTATCAAGAAATCCGTAATGTTGTTACTATTTTTTTTTCAAGATTGACACGCGGACGATTTTCAAACGCGATCGAACGATGTTTTTTCCAATTTTATCGATGTCCCATTGTGTTACGTCGGGTGCGTTTGGTATCTCCATAAAAGCAACTATTATCCGTCATGCTCATGAAAGGTCAGTAAATAGTGAACTTTCGCATCATGCTAGTGCATACTGATACAATACTGATAGATCTTATATGGTGCCTTATCTTTCAGAGCTTGTTCTTTTACGCAATTTCATATTCTTAACAAAATACATTTCGATTAAAGCAGTTAGAGGAAAATAATATAATCTAGTAATAACTGTAATTGCGACAGAATGCGGTTTTCGTGAAATAATTTGTTTTCAATTGCGTTGAAGAAACTGACTAGCTAATTCTGGTTAAGTTCGCAATGCCCCGGAAATTATCTCTGATGAAAAAAAGCACTAGAAACAGAATGGACGAGTCTATATGCCATCTGTTTTAGCCTAAAGCATGCTTTTAATGCCGGCATCATGTTTGAGCTAAAGCTGGTAGTAATGAAAGTGGTCGAAGATTTGAATGTTATGAACTTCAGCTCTTCTTGGGCTTCTAGTTAAATCATTTCAATAATACGGTTTCCCAAATATTTTCATTTAAGTGTTTTGTACATAAACAGGAGGATTATGAAACCCCTCTTTTAGTTACTATTAATTTTTTCATCTAACTAAATGCGAAATATGATTTCTAGATTCGTTGTGATTTGAGTTTGTGATTCTTATAAATCTCTTCACTCCAGAAACAGTTTCAATTGAAAATCAAGTAAAGGAACATATATTAATTGGATAAAATATATTTGCATAATTCTAATATTTTTTAATTGGTGTCGGAAGCTTCCGCGGCCGGACACATGATACTCGCTGCCCGGGAAACGTCCGACTCGGATCACATTGCAGTAGGCCAATGGGGTTTACAAGCGGCCCAGCCGAGGCGTGTTTTCAAGATTTTACATTCTCAATCGTGGCAACACCTTCAATCACACTGGTTTGAAATAGAAGCTTAGCTTTTCAAACACAACTCCAAAGAGTAAAAGTATATTTGGTGCCTGGTGAAGGTGCTACTAATCTTAATCATTCTTTTTTTTTTTTTTTTTTTTTTTTTCTTTCTTGTATATCGGGCTTAGTGATCTATCTCCACACGAACATTTCTCTATTCTGATATACATTCTAGTAGCAATAACATTGATTTTTAATTTTTGTATGTCTCTTATTTATAACCAATAACTATTTGAAACTCACTTCATTGACTATTTCTTATAACCAAACCTTAGAATGGTAAAATGAATGAAAATGTATTTCTTTTTTTAAGACAGACTTTGTGAAACATATTGAAGTACTTGAATTTTGATTTACTTATTGTAGCGATGTCTCATGAGCAAGTAGGCTTTATTTCTATTCAATTTAGCTAAACACACTTCATTACGGCTTGCATATACAAAAATATTGTTCATTACTTACTTTCAGCCTTCTGAAAACAATTGAAGTCTTTTTTTCCAAAAAATGCAAACAAATAATTTTTGTGTGTTATTATGTAAAAGGTCGTGAAAAAATTAAATGTGTACTCTATACTGAGGGTTTACGAAACGATATTAAAGCTGTTTAGCTACTTTCTTCCGAAGGCCGCTTAATTGAACACAAGCAGGAATGTAAAATTTCACATCTTTGAAGAGCCCGAGATTTGTCACACACTGTCATGGTCTCGTAGCTATAACTTATGGCTGTTATTGACTGGGCGGCCTTCATTAGGTATTATATATAACGCGACTGTTGAAAGTAAATCATAACAAGTATTTTTAACGTTTGGAGCTATTATAGAGGAAAGAAAATATCTCTGACCTCATACCGGTGATGAAAGATTCATTATCGTTTGTCAATACGCTCGCGTTGTAAGAAGAGCGTCATTTTTTGGCAAAGGGTTTTAGTTTCATACTACCTAATATCGCTAAACGGTAGCTAATTTGTCTTTCAAAAAATGAAAAAATCATACGAGTCTGGTAAACGGTATTCAAATACTATGTTAATTTATACTGATACATTATACAATATTTACTTCGTTGCGGAGCTCGATATATACTGCGTAACTTAACCTGGATCGAGAGGTTCGTGGTAACGAGGGAAATATGAAAACAGTTGAATGATGCTCCATGCTCTCTTATGGAGTGAATTATGAAAGGGAATTAAGTGAGGGAAATATGAAAAGACAAACCGAGTCAAGTTAACATTTAGTTAATAAGTAAATCTGAATCAATAAAATTAGGTATAAAATAAAGGTATGTGTGTACCACGGGCGTTAAATGGTTCTAATGATCTCGGACCGAAAGCCCTACGGCATTTTGCCGCCGCTCGATCATTAGAACCCGTATAACACCCACAAAGCATGAATAACTATTTTTCCTCAAAGGACGATTATTCTATTGGCTTAATTGTTTATTTTACTAATGTAAAATTTAAATTTGATTTTCTATTAATGATTTTTTTCATCAACCGATCAATATATTTGGAATTATTCGTTACACGGAAAAGTTGAAATTTTGTAAGTTTGCTTACTTGACTGAAAAGTAAAATATTTAATCATTTCGTGGAACGAAACCCAAATTGTTATGGTGTGAAAAGTTTTCTTAGAATATCTATCTAGAGATTAGGAGAAATGCCACAAGATTCACTGTGTGTCGACTAGTGCAGACAATTAAATAATTTCTTGACCTTAAAATTAAAATTTTGGATATTTTGCATCATTTAAGCCAGTAGTACATAGGAAGGTGGAATCAACTATACAAAAATTAGAGAAAACATATTGTTTAACAGGACAGTTTCAGAAGATGCATAATTGCGGTGTTTTAGATTTTTCCTGACAGATAGTTGTATTTTCACTGTTTTATTCGTATAAAGGAATGCCGAGGAATTTTTTGAATTCCATATTGTGGTGAGCTTCTTGAGATGTGCTTGTCTACAAATGAACATCATCTATCTCCTAGAAAACGACGTCACCCGTTAAAAGGTACTGTTTCGTTTCGAAAATGTCAGTTGCCAATGCCTTGATTTCTATCTCTGTACTCTGACCACGTATGTGGGACGTCCAAAGGTCAGTTTACTTTGAGAGCAATAGTAAGTCTGACATGTAGACTCCGCTTCTGTGGTTTAGGATTTCGAATGATTGTGCGGTCTATTTAAAAACCTATGAGTGATTGTGAATCCGATGATTGAGTCGCAAAAGTAGAAGTTATTCATAGATTGTTATTCATTGCAACATGCTAGGGTACACGTACCAATATTAGGCTTTTTTTGCCCTGTAGAACCAAAACATCTCTTGGGATGCCGTCAATCTTCTAATCTTCGAGATGAATTTCACTTACGTTTTCAGAAAACTGAACATTCCGCATGAAGCTTAGTTTAGTATGTATTATTTTATATATCACTGTGAGATGAAACTTATAATATTATGCGCAACAAAATTTGTTGTTTGTTAAGTTAAAAGGGGGTTTCATTTCAATTGTGTTTAAAAAGCCCGAATTTTTTGTAACCGTCCGTAGATTTGAATATACCAACATTTCACTATCTAAAATTACAATTTGTGAAGATTTGTGATATAATGCATTGTTTACTACATTGGGGTTCAGTCAGTTAACATTTAATAACTACTGCATCCTTTCCTCTTTTCAAAACTGAAAGGAATGTCAATGTTATCTGGATTAGCATTTATGTATTTCATGGTTAAGTATATATTAACAGTCAGGATTTAATGAATTGAATTAAATAAATGTAGTATGTCTGGCTGTGACTGATTTTTGTAATCTCAGAGCGTCTCACAAATCCTTTTTACATTTTCCTTGTTGCTGTTACTGTCATGTTTATGTTTAATGTAATTCTTTGATAATGTAATTTATTCTGTAGTCGGGGTCAGACATTGTAAATATGTCTGTTATCTAAAGTACCGAAAATAATGTAATAGTAAGATTTTTCTGAGAAACTTTAATGTCATCTTAAATGAAAATATGCAAAAACCTAACAGTGGAAATTTCCTCGTTGGATGAAATTGCGCAAACTCATGCTTACCACGCCTTGCAGGTGTGTAGCGAACTTTCCTAAGATAACTTCTGCGAGTAATTTTCCCGGTGTAGCGCAGCCAATTGGATCTCGCGCATGACATCAGATTTCCTTTCCCCTTACACCGCTTCCTTTTCGCCGAGCACATGCTGTCATTTGCGGATCAGCAGCCGTGTGATAACGTTGTGTCGCGCGCAGCCACGATGATGGAGGCGGCGGCATGTTGGTAAACAGCGGCCGCACCTGTGCCGGCAGCACGGTGACGTGCGAGGGCGGGGGAGGGCACCAGTACCAGGAATCGCGCCGTCACCTCCCGCGCCGCACCCTGGCGCCGTCGCGACCCCCCATTCGCGCCCCTTTGAGGGGGCCCGACTCTCGGGAGAGAGTGAGCCAGATTCGGGCCAAGCCCCAAACCCAAAATAGGCCGTACAAATGTTCTTACCGTCATATTACGACGATGCTCTTTTGATTGTAAAGCACGACAACGTCTGTGTAATGCTCATTACAAAGCTGCGATTCTGCTATTATTAGAAAGTCGTATCATTGAGAAGTAAAAGAATAACGATAAAGAATTTTCCACAGACCATGACAGAATTTTGCACCATAGTTTGACTTGGACAATCCAAATGACGCGTCAAAATTGTACTTATGTTATTTAAAATATGAAAGTTTTCATTACTAATGTTTTAATTTATGGATTACCCTTTAGAGGTACATTTTTGAAAGGCGAAGTTTAAGTTTTATTTTAATTGCTGAATAGTATCTTGTGCCGTTTTCTCAGCCGACACTTGCCCTCCGAAAGGCTTGTATCTTCATAAGTGTTCCACTCATTACTCGCTCTCACAACAGATTTGCTTCTCTTGCGCTGAAAATCACGGCTTCAACCCGTCACCCCTTCACCTACCCTCTGGCGGACAACTCCCCTGCATTTCCTCATTTCCCCCGTCCACATGAATGGTTGCCTACCGCTCACACCACCATCCGCCCACACTTCTCGCCACCTGCCGGCCTTCGCGACGCGCCCACCGCTTCTCACATCCCGCCACCTCCGCCCAGCCGCCTCCGCCTGCCCGCCTCCGCCCCGCCGCCTCAACCCACGCGCCATCCTAGCTCCTCTCCGCCATCTCCGCTTTGCCGCCGCCTTCACTTCCTCTCCGCGCGTTATCTCCGCCTCGCTGCCTCCTTCCCCGACTGCCCAGCCCTATCGCCTCCAGGCGGTCGTCTTTCCCCCCACCACTGCCTCGGCCCAACTACCTGTCCCCGCCGGCACTGTCCGTCACCTCCTCCCCGCCAACTCCGTCCCGTCGCCTTCACTCGTCAGCTCCGCTCCGCTACCTCTGCCCGTCATCTCCGCCACTCTACCTTCTCCCCACCTGCTCAGATTTACCGCCTCCGCGCGCCCGCCTTCTTTTCCCGCCTCTCCCCACCGGCTGTGTCCGTCTCCGCCGCCTCCGCCCCGCCGCTTTGGCGTCGCGGAAAACCCGGCCGAAAGCCGCCCACGGGCCTGCCCGCCAGTTGGGGAGTAGAAGATGAATGCCATCCCGCCGCGCAGGTGGAATGGTAATACGACATGTGTGAGGTCCCGTCGTCATGCCGGGTTGACACGCGGTTGGCGCACTTGTCTCGCGTTCACAAGCTCGCGATTTCATCTAACTCACCCGGTGGTGCTGGGGCCTCTTAATTTCCTCTAAGCTTGTAAACGAGTCCTAAAGTAGAAATCACTGATTGCGATGCAAAACGATGGTTTTTTTTCTGCAACAAGAAAAGTGCTTATCAAAAAACAGTTATATGTTGCTCATAGTCAAAATCAGTGTTTATTCTGCGTCCGGTGACATTTTGAATTAAGCACAGATCATTATTACATTTCGTTGCATTTTCATAGTGTTCGATACTTCGATAAGTGAGACTTGTGTGAATAATCTACGGTTCTCTTTCCTCCTATGGAAACAATAAATCGGAAAAGTTAAGTACCTGAAAAGTAGGTCATTCTGACTTATCGTAGCAAAAGCTCTTTCATGCTTGCATAAGTTTTAATCGCCTTCGTTTTGGGTTCTGCGTACATAATTGACTGAAAAATTAGTATTTGTTCCTGGAAGGTGTATCGAATAGACAATGGAGTGACGAAGTGCACCTGTCGTGAGGTTCCTTTTGCCCATTAATATTCCAACACATTACGTAAGTTCCAACAATAAAATAGTGGAATTTATGGCAACAATTAAAAAATAATTGTAATTAACTAACATTATAGCCATCATATTGCGCCATGAGTATATAAATATTTGCCTACATGGGCGTCCTACTGAATTATCAAGATATTTTTGTCGTAAATGCTCGGAATCTCTTAGAACAGGGCTGTTCAGATTCAAGAATTCATGTGAATTCGCGCTCGGGGTGGCACCCTTCGGTGGCCACTCGCCTTTCACAGGGCAAGAGCCGATCGCTCACGAGCGCTGCCCTCCCCTCGCGCAAGGCTGACAATACAAGCAGAAGGCCACGCCACTGGCCTGCAGATAAGCGCTCGGCCACGGCACAACATGTAAGCGTACTCTAATGAGCAGAGCAGCCCTTTTTTAGAAGATCTTAAAAACTATCCAGCTGCCATTTCCGAAATGAATTGTCTTTCGGAATTCTTTACCATCACAATTAAAATGGAAATATTTATAGACACTAAAACCTTCAAAGCGAAATTGTATTGTCATTGCGATTGCAGCCTTAGTGAAATAAGGAGGAATCTAATATTTGAACGGAATATTATTACGTGCACCATCTGGCCTTCGAAAAGTGTGTGGGATTAAATGCCAGTGAAAAATTCTTCTCAAGCTTAATATGTTTCCATTCCACCATTGTTCATCTGATTCTGAGACCTTCTGATTTTTGAGCTTGTTTTGTAAAGCCCACTTGCAAGCTGACCATGTTTTCTAAAGGCAACATTGCATATACATGTTAATACTCAGTTGATGTTTATCGTGTTGTTCATAAGTACATTTTATTTTGGGAGAACGTACTTATAAAGACATTCGTGCGGAGGAACGTCAGGTATTATGGAATACCATTTACATTTGAAGCAATACCGCAGGCCGATATTATTTAAGACTGAAAAGCGGATGTATTCACAAACTTCAATTCCTTGTGTTTAGCTTTTTGTGGTAGAAAATCATTTTACATTATTTAATCACGTGCTATTATTTTTTTAAATAAAAAAACACATTTGGAGGTATTATGAGATAGTCGGGTAGTATGGAATTGGGGAAAAAGAAATGAATAAACAAAGAAAACGAGAAATATATTTGTAAAAAGATTTACTTATCAAAATAAGAATGGTGGTAGGCAGTCAATATTGTTCAGTTTATTTGCACAAAACACAGTAAGAGGATAAGTGTCAGTCTTAGCATAATGAAGGTAATACGAAATACTAGAGCTTCCCTCCTACCTTGTAAAAAGTTTCTTTAATTATCTACTTTTCTAATTTCTTATGTGCACAGAAATTGAAAGAAAACTTTGTAGACTTCGGCTACGGTTTCGTTAGATAACGAAGAACTCGGGAAAAATCAAAAAGCCATGACTCTTTTTTGATTTTGACTGAAAAATAAAAATATTTTATTGCTTTATTGCACCTCATATTGCGCGTTGTAACTGAATTCTCACGCTGAGTAAGTCACTACGAAGACGCAACTGACGTCATGCGAGAGCAAAGGTTCAAGGAAGAGGGCACACGCCATTAAATAGTTGCTATTGACGTGTTGGGGAATGGTACAGCAAATTATTGGTATTTATGGTATGTAAAGAACTGTTGTTCTGTGTATTGGAGTAAACTATTTGTTATTGCAGTAAATTTGAATACAGTTTTTGTACAAATATTTAATTTATTGCAGTGTTGTTCGAGAGCATTTTATTTGTTGTTCTTGAACAGTGTGCGTGTTACTGTTTGGGAAATCATTTTGGAATGTTCTGTTTAACTTTGGTGCTGCTGCAGGCTACTTTTTACTATAAATTGAGGATTAACAAACGAGAATTTTATGATAACATGATAATAATTGATAATGTATGACAACATGAATTTAACTGCAATTGAGTACAACGTAGTGACAATAATTTACAAAATAAAATAATATCAATACAATATTAACGATATTGATGAAGATAATATAATAATAATAAAAAATATAATAATAATTATTATTATTATTTTAATACTATGCATGGCCCAACTACACCACACGGCTATACCTAGCAATGTATACGGTTGCACTTCACTGTCCTCCGTTTCAACACCCTACGATGCCATTCACAACAATTCACTGAACTCCCTGACTCTTTAAGTCGCCGATATTTTAACTCACTACGAGTAAATTTTGGAAGTTGCTCCCTTTATTGATATTAAACAAATTTTAACATATTTCTAAGTCTACGAACATTAGTGGGATTAATTTTGAACATTGTTGCCGGCGAATTCATTCTGTTTCTTATTGTCCTATTGAAGAATGAAAATTTCCTTACTCTGTTCTCTGCTTTTTAGTCCGAATTTTGTGATTATGGTCCCCTCTACCGAAATACATTGGTTTCTGTAATGTATTATGAATTTCCTGGTAAGCTGGTTGGCCTAAGTACGATGTATAAAAAGCTCTAAGTCTCGCTTTCCCTGTTTATCAAGCGGTTTCCACAGTTGTTTTAAGGTGTTTTCTCGTACGTAAACTTGAAAACTTTCTTTTGAATTCTTCCCTGCCGTCTTAAACGACTCTCTTTACTTGGTTTATTTGACCCTAACGAATTATCTAACTGAATACCTATATACGCAGGTCGATATTCACGGAATAAAGTCATTACCCAAATAGTATAGTTACATTTACCCAAATAGTTACAGCGTAATTACCATTCCGGCGACATGTAATGCCTTTACATTTCGATCCATTAATTTTCATACCATTTGTTTCAGCCCGTTTCCAGGGGCGGATCCATATTTGGGGGGGCATCAGAGATGTTTGTTAAATAATAAACATATTTGTTGTAATATTTTATATTATTTTGTAGTGTGTTTATGATATTATACAATATTATTTATTAAATAATTACGTAATTCTAACATAAATATTTAAATAAATTTTCCCAAATAAAGGAAAGTAACAAACGGAAACTCTAGGCCTTTGGGGTGGAGGGGGGCATGTCCCTCATGCCCCCTCTCCGTGGATCCGCCACTGCCCGATTCATACCACTTGTTTCAGTTGTGAATTCCTTTGGTGCAACTAGTTCCAAGTCGAAAATGCTTCAAAACAGAATAAAAACTACGCACTCAATGTCCATTGAAGAACGTAAAGAGTTTTTTCTGGGTATCTTTCAGGAATTGAGACGGAAATTATGATTTTGGTTGGAGTTGGTTGCTTGCAAATACGATAATATCAAATTAGCCGTAAGATTGATGTGTTTTGTATTCTAGTTCCCAACCTCCGCTGACCCGCGTACCACTTTGGCATTACGAGACTATTTCCATAACTACCGAAGCTTAAAGGAAGGTTATTAGGGGATTTTCAGTTAAAAATTGATACGCCTGATTCACAGGAATAGTATTTCTTATTAAAGTAATAATTAATATAAAAAACAAAAAAATTACCAATCAGGAACTGATTTGTTAAAATTAATTTAGACTAGTTAATTTTTAAAATAAAGTATGTGACATTTTTAAAAAGTTCAATTGATTGAAATCAAGTATTATTAATTTATTATAGTGATGAATTTCCTGCCAATTTGGAGCGTGGGTTTGACGTAAAACATATACTCCTTACCTGTTGCATGTGGACGTGTGATTCTATTCAGAACCACGATTCCTGGAAGTTCTATGAATTGGAATTAATTATTAGATTGATGGCAACTACTATGAATTATCAGCCCTTTTCAAGAATAGAAAAATTTCATTGAATTTCTTTTCACTTTAAACATTGAAACACCGTACGGGTTTGATTATAGTTCGTAAGCTTACGTTCATAATTATGTTCGTAATCTTGATTGTTGGTTTCTCGGCTGACTGGCAGAATGAAGTCCCCGGAATCTTTGATGAACCAATTTTCGTGTCCTTTCGTAAATAAAATTGTTTCAGAATATCCTCAACGATTGCTAAAATTAGATTAATATTCCCACAAATCTAACATGCAGTTACGACTTTCCCTATCTGTGTTTCGTATTAAACACCCACTCGCGACTGACTATATTCATCAGATTATTGGAAAATTCTTCCATTTCAAAGCTACCCTGATGGATCTCTCCTCGAAACATGAGTCTATTTAATTTCAACTGCCACCACCATATTAATCGAAATTCCCAATTATCCTTTAATATCATCATTTACACGAGACCAAGCTCTCAAACTTCTAACTAATCAAATTCCCGGCTTGCTATAATTTACATAAAACCCAGCCTACGTTGAAAACTCGATCGCACCTCACCCACTGCTAGCGTGTGCTCGCTACGAAATCTTTCTAGAGAAAGAATTCACGCGTCCTTCCTGACGATCACGATCATCCAACGCCCTCTTCACATTTTCTGCACCTCATGTGTCCGGGGCCGTGTCTATTTGTATCACGATCTGACATCAAGCACGGAATATTAACCCTTATTGATCCCTTGTTCTAGCAACGCGGATTCTTTGACTGTAAACGATGCCATATTTCAACACTAAATGTTAATTTTATCATTAAAAATTAATTCCCAGGTGCTTGGCTTATCACTTAATAGTATACTTAATTCATAAGGTAGTGATTTATTGTCATTGGTGTTTTCTTGTTAATAATGAAAATGTAAAACATTGGGAAGGAAGTAGTATAAAAAAGTTAATTACATAATTCATATTGTGTAAACTGCGTAAACAAACGTGAAGTATTTTTCTTTAGCCAAGTCATCTTGCGCATCAGCTGGGATCTCCCGGGGGGGGGGGTCTCTTTACTACACGGCAATAGAGTTATTTTAATTTAGGAACCCCAGCATCTCAAAAAAGTCATTAAAATAAGAGTTTCTAAAAGCATGTCACGTAGCTTCTAAATAAAATTAAATGACATCAAGTGCGATTTCCCCCTATACCCGAGAAAGTCCTGTTTTATAGGAGATTTATTACTAGAAGGGCAAATGCGAACATGCCGCAATTTGTAAATCATTGGTTAGAAAGTGAAAGCAGCATCAAGTTTTATCCGAAGTTCGAACGCCCAGGAGGTGACGTAAGCTTGCGATTAAATTGATAGAACAACAAATATGCAATTAAATTTGCCGTATATTTAGGAATTTTGCACATTTCTAACCACCCGTGTTATGAGGTATCCACATGAGCTGTACCTTCAATATTGTAATGGAAGATTCAAGAAGTTTTGATAATATATGAAATCATTAGGGATCCGAAACTCGGATTTAAAGGATCTAGAACGTTTTGTTTCTGTGTTGTGCCTGATGAAACAACGTAACGAGTGTAGTGGATTTCACGTTCACCTGCTGACTTCTTCATCGCATGATGTACAAAATTCTCCAATTTCATATTCTCGCAAACTACATACGTAGTTTTGCGAAAGTTAAGTAAAGGTATAGCAAAAATTGCTATTTTTCCGCGGCAAATTACTTCGTCTAACACGTGTAATCAGAATGCATTATTTGTGGGTCCTTGTTACCGAAAATCGATTTACGACAAAACGTCTGTCTATCTGTCTGTCTGTCGGTCTACACAAATGCATATTTTTTTAAATATCTTTTACGCCGTTAATATTTACATTAAGGTTATTTTTATTTATTACTGCATTTTATACATTACTGTATTTATGAACAGAAATACTTAAAATGATGTCTGATCGAGTTTCTCGAAAACTCTGTCTTTTCTGTAAAAGTGAGCTCAGAATTGCGCGGTTTCAGATACGTTCAAATGACATTTTCTCAAGAACGATTCTGAATTTTTCAACGAACATTTGCTTTTATGACTAGATTTTTGACTTTGTGTGATGTTCTTAAAGTCACATTTCAATTCTACTAATAGAAAAAAACTGAGAAAATATGTTAGGCCATGATGGCAGCAGCTGGTAAGAGGGTGGAGCAATTCTGAAATACGATTAGATGCTATGAGATTACAAAATTAACTAGTGCAAGAAAGATGTGTCATTCTGTAGCTCACTGGGTTGTTCGGTTTGGTCTGTCTTAATTGTTTGAAGTTCTTCTAGGGATTAGGAATTTTCTATCATGTAGTAGATATTTTCAGGGCTGTGTGTCGTAGGCGTCTTAGAAGTACGTTTTTAATTCACTAGTTGAAGTACCCCTGCGTTGTCCGGGCATTTATTTATCACATTCATTTATTAAACTTGTAGTTGAATGAATTAAATATACAATATATAATTGAAATACTTTGATTTACATCCCCGACACCCCGGGACGCATCACTTCATCATGTTCCGCCCAGCTGCACCCCACTCCGTCCCTCTCCGCCTCCCCATGCCACGCCTCACCCTTCCCCTCCCTGATCCATTCGCGCTGCTCCATCTACCTCTCTAACCCACTCCACCTCACCCCGCGCCGCCCGCCCGGCCGCTATCTTCGCAATGCTGTGCCGCGCTATCTCCCTTCTCAGCCTCTGCCCCTACCCTTCCCCTCTTCGCCGGATTTCATTTTCAGGTTTAATGTTGAACTCGAATCCAAATTGCAATAGCGGAATGAATAAAGAGCGTTTAGTAGGTTTAATTGGCTTTCAAATAAAAGTGGATGCATTTTTACCGTTTTCGAGATATTCACAAAAATCTGTAAATGTGCATTCAAATTCTGCTCTATACGTTGAAAAGGAGGGATGAGGGTGGAATATCAAGATGCAAGTATCATGTTGAAAATTAAATTTAAGTTGCATCAGTTTAGAGAATTTCATGAAAATCAGATAATCGTTTAAAAAGTTTTTGTAGGGCAGACTTACAAATATTAATTTTTATTAATAGATGTACGTATTTTTTCCGTTAAAAATTACTTGAATGTTATCTCATATTCCGTCGTGAACATTAATGCAAACCTAATTTACATGACCGGCAATCGCTGCTGAACGATACGATTATAAGTAGAGGATTTGTAGTGAACCATAAGTTTTATAATGTGGAGGATGATAACTCACTTGATGTAACAGAATACTCGCAACGGATGCCCTTCATGCTCTAGGAAAAGAAACCGTGACATCATTGCTCATAATGTTATGCCTGCTGTGCAACTGCAACTGCACTGGGTAATTCCCAGAGTGGTCTTGAATGACTTGGTGAATGTTCTTCAACTTGCAATTATTGAGCTCTTTTTAGTTTTATAGATTTGAATTTTTATAATCATCGAGAAGATTTAATTATGGAAATGGGCCTAACTAATTTTGCGATGTCGGATAAAAATTATGTGAACGAAGTTGGTAATATAACGTTCCGTTTTTTCTTAAAAAATAATTGTTTTCTTAAAAAAAATACGAAAAAGGAAAGATTTGAAAAACGAACAGCAACAAACAACGGTTTAGAGCACTGAGCTACAGAAACGGAACCATGGAAATGTTTTTGATAAAAGAAATGCAAATGTTTGCGAACAATTTTCATATTTCGAT